>OMLC01081570.1:0-21276 GCA_900302585.1 Regalecus glesne
CTCCACCTCTGCCCACCCTTGCCAACAGCCACAAGTAAGTACCCTTCATCCCCATTCACATCAATACATACAAGCACAGACAAAAAGACAGAGGTACAAGAGGGCAAAGTAGAAGAAGATTGAGCAAAAAAGTTTCTCAAGTTGCCTGAAAGTTATTTTGGATACCCTTTTTTGTCAGTTTTCGTATGCTTGAAATTTGGCGTTAATTTTGCGGGTGCCTGGTGCCCCATGGTTGATTGGAACCCAATGCCTCTGGCTTGTCATTTCCCAAAGCGTGCATTCTACCACTGTGCTACCACTGCCTCAGAATGTCTTTACAAATATAACCCTTTTGAATTCTCACCTTAAAGGTTGGTATAGGTCAGGAGGTAGGGCGCTCAATGAGTCATTGGAACATAGGTGGTTCGGTCTTTGGCCCCACCAGAAAGCATGTCAACATGTCCTTGAGGAAGACACTGACCCCCTAAGTGCTCAAGCCCTGTGAAAGAATGGTGACCTGTCCAGGGTGTTTCCATGCCTTTCAGCCAGTGAGTGCTGGGATAGACTCCAGCATGACTCCATGACCCGATTTTAGATAACCGGTTGGTGATGGATGGATGGATGGATGGATGGGTGGGTGGATAGATAAATGAATTCAGGCCCTGTCTGTGAAAGTTTCTCTATTCTTATCATATTTTTAGCAGCTCATGTTTAGAATTACTTAGATTAGTTTCAATGTAACAGATAAAAGTTTTTCCTTGTAAATAATAACGGTTTCCATCCACGTTTAGTTTGATAGATTTGAGAGCGCCGGGTGACTAATCATTGGTAACATATGCTCACAATATAGCTTTATATTGCTGAACCTTGACATTGTCAAATGCAACATTTTCTAATAAAGTAATTCTCTATTCTTATTAAACCTTACACCAAGTCTATTTCTATATGCATTCATCTAAAACTCCTTTCCTCCTTTTCTCATTGTGTTTTCTGATACCCGGAACTATATCAGTGAGATATAGTAGCCTTTAAGGGACGTTCTGCTTAGAAGCAGCTCCGAAAAATGACAGCTGGACATCTAATAGCCTTTTAGCTACTGTGGAATTAGATTAGGTATTTCTCTATATTGAGCTTTCACGGGGGAAAGGGATAGGCCTGTCACTTCTGATGAACTTTGAGCCAAAAGGGGAAGCTCTGGTTTTACAGGAAATTGTTTTGTCTCAAGAAATACAGTGCTGTTTTCTTCAGGATGGTATATACGTATACAGTCCCTCTTGTACAAATCGGCTTAGTAGCAGGTGTACACATCCTGAGCTCATGTGCCATGTGTGCCGGAACGCTGGCACGTGCATGACCCTGCTTAGTGCTCATGTTAGCCAATTGGTCAGTGTAGCTGAAGCGCTTCCTTTATGGAATTCTTGAAGTGCAGAGTTGGCAATAAAAGTTCATTGATGAACTGAAACTAATTCAGCTCACTTAGAGTTGTTGAATTATTGAATTGTTTTATTTGCCACACAACAAAGGCCAGTGGAATTTTTTCTCAATATTTAACCCATCCCATTTTACAGGAGAATTGAGTACAGCCGCTGCATGCTGGTTGGGCAGCCGTTAGGGGTTCAGTGTCTTGCTCAAGGACACCTTGACATGCTTTCTGCAAGGGCTGGGGATCGAACCACAAATCTTCCTATCACTAGATGACCACCCTCCATTCCTCCTGAGCTATGCTGCCCAACTTACTGACTGTGGTTGTGTTACCAGTCGGTAGTCCTCGTTTTACAGACTTGTGCAGAGCTTAAACATTTAACAAGATTAATATTGAATCCAGTAATTATTAGCATCAGCATCATAATAATTTCAAAAATTGTAATGTTCTCTCTGTAAATGTAGCAAATTGCCATTGTTTTGTTAGATTGACAGTCTTGTGTCACCATCCTCTCAGAGCCCTCAACCCGTTCAGCAGTCCTGGTTTAGAGAGAGCCAGAGGAGTGGCAGAAAGGGCAGAGGATCAATATCAGGTCCCCTCATCCAGCCTGTGCCTGAGCCAACCTCCCATCTGCATTTCTGTTGCAGCTCCAAGCAGGTAACCATCATTTCCTTACTTACTTCACCATGAATTCAAACTTAACTGATGTGTTACCCATCTGGAACATCTGGTAATTGTGTGTTTGCATGGGGATTGTCTGGATTTTGGTCAATTCAGTTCCATAAGAGATTTCCTTTTTCCTCTTCAGACATTTGGAAAATGGCTCCCCTGAGCTTTCCTCAGAGGAGAGGAAGCCCAAGCCTCCTGAACATGGTGAGTAATCACACCAGAATATATGTATTGAGAAATGATACAAAGAGGAAAAAAATCTATACACATATGCTACAGGGAATTAATATGGGAATTAATATGGAGCATAAGGGAGTGTCGCAAGGACAAGGGCATATATGATGCCCAGAAATTTGGCCGGAAAGCATCTCTGAGTGCCAAATTAAAGTAGATTTTTACTGTAACTCAAATGACAGGCCACTCTCCGATGACCTCTCCTTGTGTTCATCCAGGTGGGCATTTTGAGTCGGTCAGGGCGTCAGTCTCAGGGGCTTCACACCCCTCCCTCTGCCCCTTCAAAACCAACTGGACGCCCTCTGACTATGACATTCTGCTGCCTCCTCAAGGTAGCCCCACTAACCTACTCCCACCCCCACCCAACACCACCATCTGTTCTTTTTAGCCTCTCTCCTCCCTTCACCCCACCATGTCATCTCTCTGTCTATACCCCCCACCCGCATGTGACCTTTATGCTTATCATGCCAACATGCATTTAATCCTCAAAGGTTCCTGCATTTTCAGACAGTTTCAGACCTGAGCCTAGAATATGTTGATGGCTATTACCAAAGGATCGTAGAAATATCTGACTTCTCACTGAGCACATTCAAAGAAAGTTCTTAAGTGTGAGGCTGGCGTAATGTGTTGTCTGTTGTCAGTAAAAATGTCACATTCTTGCCTTTTGTCTGACAGATCACAACAGATCTATATTTTAAGTTTCTTGTTTGGGACTGGGTAGTTAATTTCTCTCTTGGGGAAAACATTGTTTAGTTGATAAGTACAGGTAAGTACTAGAAAGGATAAATCATCTGCTATAATAATGAACAGTAATTTCTCCCAACAAACTGAAGGTCATACCTATGAACACAATACCGCATGTGCCTTTTTCCAGTCCCACAAGGCCTTTTGTAATATTCCTTTGTGATAAAATCCTCTCCTGCCTTTTCAATATTCTTGTCTGGTAAGATAGGCACCAGTGCCAGCTCTTCTTTGCCATGCGGTCCCATTGAGGAAGTTCCTTAGATTTTACAGCAGTGTTTGTCTCCTCCTCGTAGATTAAGTTATAAACTTTGGCACAATACAAAAGCTTAATTTTGTTTAATTTTTTTGCTGTGTTTTAGCAGTGGAGGATCCCTTCAACAGCCGCCCACTATCCCAGCCCCCACCTTTGCCTCCAGCGAGACACAGCTTCACAGACTTCTCCAACTCCTCCATTTCCTCTGCCTCAGTTGTCTCCCGCCCCCACAGACCTTCCTCTGGACACGAGCACTTGCTTTTAACCCCTGGTGAGATTGGGGATGGGTATCGTTGAGATTGTAATAGTACTGCTACTCTTACCACTACTGGTTATCGTTCGTGTAACAGTAGTCGTAATTGTTCTTTTTGTCATGTTTTAAGAGGGGGAAAAACAAAGCAAATGAAGATTAGAGTTAACATTTAATTATTTCATCAAATTTGGACAGAGCTTTATTTTTCATCGATATTTTAAGATTAAATAAGATATTCCTTTATTAGTCCCACATTGGGAAATTATGGTGTTACAGCAGCAAAGTAGCAGCATTAATCTTGGTTGCTCTGTCTCTCTGCCCAGACATTGTGTTTGACATGCTGAACAACACTGCGCCTCTGCCACCACTCAGAAGACAGACAGAAGACAATGTCAAAGGCCTTCCTAGAGGCTGCCTGGAATACGACCATTTGCCAAGCACACAAGGTACAACAGACAATGGCATTTCAGCAGTAGTGAATGGTGGGGCCTGGCCCCACAAGATGTCGCCATTGTACAATATGATCAATAATTCATTGTAACGAGTAATTTTTTTCCTATCTAACATTATCGTGGGCTTATTACATATCACAAAGATAGTATTGTCTGATAATTCCAAATATTTTCCTGTACCCGGCACATAAAGGTCAGTACTTTTCCTAGCAGGGTTCATCCAATGAGCACAGGGTTGGTCCGTCAGCATTCATTTAACCAAGTGAGCAATTGAAAACACGTTCACCGTTGAAAACAATGTTCAACAGACTTTCACTACTGAGCTGTGGGCCATGATTGTGTTGGCCCCATGCTGAGAGTAGGGTGCACTTGGTATGCTATCAGTTAAAAAATGAATTCATTCATGGATCACTGGAGTTTGACAGAAAAGTTCTTGAAGGAAAAAAAAAGATCACAGTACATCTTTTCTTTTCAAGCAATGGATTTCACTGGTGAGTCTATTTTGCATTATTACAAGGCATGCTGTTTTGGCTGTAGGTTAAGGCCCAGAAAGAGATGGGTTTCCCTGCCCAGAGATGTTGCTTTAGATTTATTATTACAGTAGCCAACCACAATGATCATATACTCCTTGAGAGGAATTAAATTGGGCCGAGGCTGTTCAGTTTTCAGCACTGCCACATGGAACCTCAAACATCTTCAGGCAGACCAAAAATAAATCTGTCAATATTTAATTTTATTCAGATAATTTAACTCTGCCTTCATTTTAAAATAATACATGTATAAAACATTTTGGCCATTCATATAAATAACTGTTCATGGTGGTTGTCTTTTTCCAAGTTTAAAATGATGTTGTGTCATCACTTTCATGGTCAGTGATGAGATGATGATTGTATACACCGACTGCCACAATGACTCATACATGACCTTTGCAAAGGGGAACCCCTGGAGAAGATGACTGGTCAGTGTATCTGGTAACACCACTGTGTTGTTATCATTAGTTTCTTAATAGGAACAAGACTGACTTGGAGGCATGCACCCTATCACTGAGCCACTGTGGCCCACATGGCCCTTTTCACTAAGAGTAGTGGGGTCCCATGGTGTCCTGGCAAAAATTCCCAACCTGGCTTTCCATCTTGCCACCTAATCATCCCCCTATGTAAATCACTCAATGACTCTCCCCTCTCCCCTTCAAGCTGATGTGTGGTGAGTGTACTGGTGCAAAATAGCTGATATCCATCACATAGTCAGGTGTTACACGTCGATGGTGGTTGAGTTTCCCCTCTTCAATATGAAGCACTTTGAGTGTCTAGATAAAGCAAAATATAAATTAAATTCATTATTAATTCCACACTAACATAACAATTAAAGAGACTGTTATATTGATTTTCTAATTGCGTTATTCTTTTCTTTAGTGGTAACAACAGCACTGGTACAGACACACAGGAGAGTGCACCAGCAGAAAGGTTGACTCTCATCAGCTCTAGTTTTCCACACTGCCAGCAGTGTCGGGGATGACATCAATCAGCCTTTTAGTATTCAGAGCAGAGGGTTGTCTCACCTTGTTATAGTTCATTTACAGTTTGTCAAATGACATCAATCAGAATTTGTTGTCTGTGGACACACATGCCACCACATAACAAATCCTTGTTTAACCCCGCTGCTTGACAACTTTGGAGTTGTAATGCGATGCTGTATATCATGGTAATATACCAGTGGTGTGAGATCAAATGATATCATTGATGATGACACTTATGTTCCCGTTTCCCCTTCTGCCAGCACCTGCACCGCATTACGTTAAATAGTAAATGGACTCTTTTATATAGCACTTTTCTAGTCCAGCAACCACTCAAAGCCCTTGACAATGTATGTCTCACATTTACAGAACAAGGGGGATTAAGGCTGGATCCTCTTTCCTGACAGCCCAAGGTGGGATCGAACCCACGATGCCTGATTTGGAGGCATGCATACGTTAATGTGTGCGTTTGTAGTTGAATTTATTGATGTTCGGTTTACGTTTGGATTCATTAAAGAAGTAAGTTTGTGTTTGCTTCATTTACAAGTCGGATGCTGGCAATAAAGAGTTTATTGTGTCCTGCTAGGCTTCCTGTGCCAGAGACACCACCAATAACAGCCCCTTTTTATCAACACAGGACACTTCCGCATAGTCAGCTGATTGAAAATGCTTAGGTTACTAGAAAACAATCTTTGCCTGAAAGTTGCCTTAAAAGCTAAATGCCACTCAATTGAAGAAGGCTGGAAAGCTGTCTCGGATGGTAAGGTTAATATTTGTGGATTGCCTCGATGAACATGACGTCTTGAACCGCTGAATCATCTATCGAAGTGAGACTGGCTTTTCCGGCAAATGAAATGTTTGAGTGCGCTTGTACTTCCAAACAGTCTACAAATCACAGTTGTTTTTACGGTGTTGGTGGTTGTTAGTTCTGCTCCTGTGTTCCCAGGAAATCTTACCAGATGTTTTCACAGTTACCTTCGCCACTGTGTACAATCCATTTTCTCTGAAGTGCCATGGTAAATCTTTACATTAAGGGGAAGGATAAAAGTCTACTGCCTTGTGTTCGAGCTGTGAGCAATATTGACAAATGTCGGTACGGCAAGCTGAACCGTCCCAAAGCTTAGGAGCAGACATTTCAAAGTTCTGCAGTCTATCAGTTGCAGTAACTGTGGACTTAAACTGGATGCTTTTGAATTTGATGGTGGCTTCAAGGCATTATTCCTCTAACTGTACGTCCTTCTTTCTCTCCTAGTAGCTATGGACTGTTTGCAGGCACCTGCAAGGCCACCTAAGCCCCTTCCGAGGAAGATCCCCCCAGAAGTCCAGCAGGGAAAACCCCATACTTTGGATTCAGCTAGCGAGAACGTGGATGCCAAGATCGCTAAACTAATGGGAGAGGGTTACTCCTTTGAGGACGTCAAACGAGCGCTAATGATCGCCCAGAACAAAGTAGAGGTAGCCCGGAATATTCTGAGAGAGTTTGCCTTGGTGGACCCCAGAATTAACCTTTAGTCTGAGAGACAGTGGGAAACCTGTGCCTCTGAATGAAATGACCCAAAAGGGCTTCTTCTCCAGTCTGCTTGGCCTTGGAATCCTCAAAATAACAGTGACTGCAGAAAATCACAAATATTTAAAGGGAGACTTGCCTTTCTTTGAGAGCTGACAATGCACAACAATGTGGCTAAAAAACCAAACCTGATCATAGCAGAGTGGAAAGAAACAAGGGAGAATCGAGTGTCTGCGAATGACAACGATGTGTAAATCTGTGAAGAAGAAAAAAAGAACCCTGGCTTGTTGTTTACTGTGAGCTTTGCCGGTGCTGGCCTCTGGTTTTCAAACGCTCCTCTTTCCTGTGTGTCATGAGGCCTGGGCCTCCACAAATTCCTCACCCTGCTGCTGCTGCTACTGTTCTTCACACACCCTGCCCTCTCATTGATAGATTTGATTTGAGAAGCATTGCTTTGGAATTTTTTTTTCTCACTGAGAAAGGCCCCCAACCATGTCCAACATGCATACTCTTGAATTTTTGATCTACAGCCAAGAGGGGGAGCCAGACTGTCACGTTCTTTATTTTATTTTAAATGGACCTATTTCGTGTCCACTGGTGTCTATAGTCCTTCCTCTCTCTGATGTTTATTTGTCTTTTTTTACATGTTCTCCATTTAACTGATGTTTCACCCTCCCACTGCATATCCATCTCTCATCTGACTCTCTGCATTGCAGGGCATTAGACAATACTTGATTGTTTGCCTAGCGTGGAGCTGACTAGTAGGTTTTAACAAGCTAGACACTGGGCCGTTGAGTTGGAAGAGGGGAGACATAGACAAGAGTTGTGACACTGTCTGTCTTGCCTTATCGATTCACTGTTCCCTGCCAGACCAAGTGAATATTATGAGGCAATTCCAGAGGAGCCTTCTTTGTTAGCCTAATTGAAAGTACACGAGAAGACAGAATAGGAGAGTTATGCTGAGGGTACAAAACATGTATTCATTTCTGTTCCAAGATCACAGGCTTAATCAGTTTGGGGCTTTTTTTATTCATTAAATTGTGTTATCTATGGTGGACAATACACCTATGAATGTATTTGCTCTGCATGAATGAGCTGTATTCTATCTTTGGACTTGAGTTTCAAAGTAAGCCCTTAAATGATTAAGATGTGGGAATTGGTCTTTTTGTCTTTGCATTAGCGTGTCTCAGAGTCCAGCGAAGACTTAGTGTAGCCAGCATGTGTGTGTGTTTGCATCTAAGTGTACCTGCATCTCAAGAGATCAAGTAATAGACATGATTCGAGTGAAACTGTTGTTCATATCAAGGATGGCCGAAAGCCCGACTCATTCCTGAGCCGACACACTCTTCTGTCTTCACTGTGCACCGCCCCTCTATGAGTTCCTGGCAGTCATTTGAGGAAAAAACTTGACAACTGTCAATCTTCAGACTTTTGAGAAGTCACTCCATAGGGCTGCAGTTATTATTCATTTTTACTAAAGGGGAAAAGTTCAAATGATAAGCAGACTGCATTGATATAACACGTTACAATTAGTCCTCATATTTTGCCCATGCACGCACAGACTGACGGGGAGCAGTTTGGGGTTAAGTCTCGTGCCCAAGAGCCTCTGAAGTCGGGAGGAGCCAAGGATTGAAGTGGTAACCCTCAATTACTGGACAACCTGCTCCTCCTCCTGAGAAAAAATTGTTTACTAAGACATGGCAAGTGGTAAATTTTACCTTCCGGGACCTTTGAAAAAACAACAACACCTAACTGTCAAGAAGGTAGACAGTGAGATTGGTTGACATTAATCAGCTGTCACCTGAACCTGGATTTGTTTTTTAGTTTTTTGTTTTCCCCTGGTGACTTTAGGAAGACTCGTCAATGCCTTTTGCTGGACCTGAGGTTAATATAGAGGATCAATTATAAGTTTAATTTATTTTCTAATTCCCGAGAAAAGTGTCCAGACTGACTGTGGTTCTGTACCAGCGGTGAGGTCTTCCATCAGTGCCACTTGGCCCACACTAAATGGCTGAAGGGCTGGCGTCAGGCATTTGGATGAAATCATGCTTGGCAATGCAAAGCTTAACCAAGGGCAGCTCGGCTGCCAATGAAAGTGCTCTTGCAGTCTGAGATCTCTAAGAGGTAGGACACACCCTTATTGTGGGCTTTCAGTGATCTTGTTGGTTGTATTTGGTGCAGACACAGGCCAAGTTGCCATGGTCTGTTGTAACTAAGGGTCTGGTGGGAGCTGTGGGCCTTTATTCACTTTACTCTCCTTTTTACCTACACAAATACTTCCAAACTTCTCTTTTTGGCTTACTTGAAACCCTGTTTGTTTTTTTCTCTGTTGTTACGTATCACGGTTAGTCCCCACGACGTGGGGGTGGATACGGACCTAGATGGAGCTTGAGGGATTAAGGCCAGATGCCCTTCCTGACACCAGATGGTAGGATTGAACCCATAACACCTGGCTGGCTGACATGAAAGTCTGACTTCCTAAATGTATTGTATTCATAATTAGTAACATTTATCAAATTGGTCCAAGTTATAGTTGTGCAGGGCCTTTTGAAGGGAGGAAGAGCTTCAATAGAATGGCCCTTTCAGAAAAAAGCATGATTTCCTGTTCATTAACCACTTCATCAGTGGTTGTGACAATGTCCAGTATTGAGACCATGTGATGGGTTGTCTTTCAGGAGATGATGTTCCTACTTTTCTCCTAAAATTAGATAAGGGAGGTGTTCTGCAATGGTCTTCTGGCCCTCATGGAACCATCCACCCTTTATGAGCTGCTCTGTAAAGATCAACACCACTGCATTAGGAAATTATGTCATATTATCCATTGCCTTTGGCCATCCAATTAGACTGAGTGATTATGATCTGAAAATAGAGGTCAGAGAGCTAAGACTAATTTCATCTGTTGTGCTTGGAATGATTCAGGCAAACTATGATACAGCACATGGCGGCATATCAGCAAAACAACAGTGTACATAGCTCAGAACCTAGCTCAATCTGTTAGCTCAGAAGCTGCAGCTCCTCCGGTGGCAGTGGGAGATGGAAATCCACATGACTCACGTAGTTCAGATGTGATATGATAATAGGGGCTGTTTTTTAATTTACCAGTACCATTTCTTCATGTTCAGTTCCTCAATTCTTGTGTTTCTCTAACCGCGCTCCGGATGAGCATAGTGCCCTCATTCATGTATGGAAGTAGTCCATGTCAGAGGGAAAATTCAGTGGCAGTCCCCTTTATCTCTGAACTTAAATTTGCACTGACCTGATTTTTCTCTCAAACTTGAAAGTCTGCGTTCAAAATTGACAAATCTGTTTCCCTCATTCAAACACCATGGACAGTGTAAGTGGCCTTAAGTTGTAAAGGCGGTTTTATTTTTGTTTTGTTTGTTTTGTTTTTCTATTCCATTTTCTTAACATTGGTGACAAATACTGTGTCAATAAATATGTAAAGCGTAGAGTAATGTGCAATTAATTTATACATTATTAATGCCTTTTTCTTGATATGTTATTTTCATGAATAAGTAAATAAAAGTCTTCACTTTTTTAAATCTTTGTACGTGTGTGGCTGTGCATGTGTGTGCATGTGTGCGCTTTTTCTGCAGAACTCTGCTCTTATCAGGCAGACAACAAATTGACTGGGGTGTATATTTACTATCTTTCTTTCTCTCTTTTTTTCCTTTTTAATTGCCTGTATTGATTTTTTTTCCTATGTGGGTCCTGAGATTTATTTTTTCAGTTGCTATGAAGGAGAGGTTTTGCAGAGACCTCGATGATAATTATCAAGGCAACCGGGATTGGATAGATACAACTGCTAAAAAATTCAATATTGCATTTAAAATTCAACACGCTAAAAATAGCATCTATAGTGAAAGAGTTTTATTCCCACACATCCAAGCCTGGTGGAAATTGTTTTCTGCATTTAACTCCCTATTGGATAGGAGCAGCGAGTGCAGCCATCCTGCAGCACTCGGAGAGCAGTTGGGGTTCCGCGTCTTGCTCACACACACGCTTTCTTCCGGGGTTGGGGATCAGACCAGCAACCTCATATTACTAGACAACCACCCTACCTCCTGAGCTATACAGCCCCACATGTAATGATAATGACATATTAGCTACATCTTTCAACCACATCTCTTAACATCACAGGTGTTGCTGTCTATTTGAAGTATTTCTTTCAGCCAAGGATTCATCTTATCTAGCAGCTGTATTATCCACTATCCCTCATGAGGTCATTTTTAATCTTTTATTCACCATCTATGTGAGTGGTTAAGTTTTTTAAAAGTTTTTTTTAATGGTCATAGTCTGATGAAACATTTTAACACGCCAGACCAATTTTATCTTCTGTAGTTTACTAATCCTGTTTCTCTTAATCATACTATCTTGTAAGGCTTAATCCAAATTTTCTCATTAGGCCTCCTGAGTTGCAGCATTACTCAGCCCAGCGGGATCCCATGCCTGCTTTCAGAGTTTAATCATCCGTTCTGACGATTCAGCTACGGTAAATGGTAAATGCAAACACACATTACTTTACATTGGTTACTTTTTTTGTGTGTTCAGCATGTATAAGATGCAAGATTGTTTTCAAAGACATGGTATTGGACAATCCTAATAATATGACAGTCTCCCAGGTATGAACACACACGCATGCACAACTAAGGAGCAGGCAGGGTTTCCTCTGAGTTGACCGTGCCCATCAGAGAGTGTTCCAGAGGAAAACTTTCCACAGGATGCCTGTCTTCTGCAGAGGTGATGTGCACACTGTTCTTCCAGACATGATGTGGGAACTGTTTTCACAGCATACGGTGCTAGTCTAAATCTAATGCTTCACACAAGATCTTGTGAAGAATATAAGTTTATGCACCAGTGAGCTGATATGAAATATTTATATTTCAAATACCTTGTCTCCTGTTGACATTGTTATGGCACTCGAACCAGTATATGCAATCACAGTTATGGGTAGAAGAGACAGGTTTATATCCATCAAGGATTGAATACAAGCACTTCTTTTTTCCAAAATGTACACTTTATTGTCAACAACAGTACAAAAACAAAAGTATATTTACAATAATATTATGGCCTTCTCATTTCACCCTCTTTGGTTTCACTGCTGACCTGATTATATGAAAAGGAACAAGAGGCGTGAGAACACAATGAACCGGTAGCATATAAAGATGTCGACATCCTGAACCTCATCACTTTTTCTCACCGTCCCACTGTACAAACTGTCTGACCGTCTCATTCCAGTAACAGAGAAACCCAAGATGTTAAGGGGCAAGATAATATGTAACCTGAATTTGCTTACTGGGGATGTAAAAAAAGATCCTCTTGTTTCTGCCTTGATTATTCAGCAAACCTGACAGGCCCTCATGATCGATTCTTTCAACAAGTCAATTCGTCAGACCAAAATATGTGGGTCAACAAAACCGTGTCAATGCCGATGGAAATTCTCAAACAAAGATTCTCTGCTGAATTTAGGTATTGCAATACTGCAATGCATGAAGTCATACACTTGGAGAATTCAAATTGACCTACAACTATTGATTATTTTGTTTTATTTTTAGGTTTTTTGGGGGTGGGGGGATGCAGTAATGCATTGTTGAACCAGGTGGGCCGATATCTCAACGTGCCCTATCTTTTGCTTCCAACTTGCATAATCCTTCAGACCATTTAGCTAAAAGAAAAACATGAGTATAGCAAAATGAGCACACACTGACACTGCACTCTTATTCACCCTCAAGTAGCTCCTGCCATGTAGAACCTTTTCAATACTGGGATGATGCCTTCCAAAGAGGCCCGTAAATTAAAAGGAACTGAAAGACAACAAAGCCAAAAGGAAACATGCTGTAGCACAGCCATAAGGTTTCACATAGCATATAAATAAAATTAAAAGGTAACACAGACATCCAGACCTGGCGTAGTTAGAGCGAGGCTCAGAACAAAAAGGACGCCATCGGCTCCGTTAAACCTGTCTGAACCTATACCTCTGCTCATCTGGAGGACATCACAGGAACAAATGAGAGGGTGAAACTGGCGTCGCAGTTGTTGTCATGAACTAAATCACAGAAGCACAAATCCCAAATAGTGTCACATATTCCGTATGCATGGAGACGTGAGGAGGAGGAATGGCAGCGCAAGCTTTTGCCATTCAAGGGACATGTTTGCACATTCCTCACAACCTCTGCGCCTTCATCTTTGCACGTCATCCCAACTTTAAATAAGGCGAAAAGAAAATCTGCTCAATAATCCTGGGAAAGAGGGAAGGATAGCAGAATTTCAATGCAACACAATGGTCAGTCTCATGTGGGTGGGGGGGGTTGTTGTTGTTTCCACCAATAAACAGCCGGTTAGCTGAACTGTAATTTCACATTTGTTGGCTTCAAATCTACATCGCTCCAAACGTAATCTCAGACATTTGAAAATCCCGTTTCAAACCACTAACCATTGACTGCTCGGTCGCATCTTAGTGTGTGCATAGTAGTCTTTTGGGGCAAATCCAATGCTTTATTTCATATGCTAAGTTCTGTTCCTAATGAATTAAACTGCCATGGGTAGTAGATTTTCAGTCAAACGATGTGGCTAAAAATAGAAAACCGAGCAGATTGAACAGCTTCAATAATCTTTTGCTACAGCCTGGTAATGTGAGTTGAGGGGGTGGTGGTGGGGGTCTTGGCAGAGAGTGAACAGCAGTGAAGTATCTTTTTTTTGTTTTGTTTTGTTTTGTTTCTTTTGCGTGACGAGAGCTATTCCACACACAACGCACAAAACCAGCATGCTCAGCCAGGTCACACGCATAATTATCATTTCTTACACAGGTCTCGAAAATGGGTACAGGAAATTTACATTCTTTAACAGAACTCAAGAACAGGAACGCAAATTTGAAAAAAAAACAACAAAAGGAGAGCTTAAAACTCACCATACAGCCTCACAGATCACTTGAACCAAACTAAACAGAACAATACGTAAAGCGAGGAGCATTCACCAGGAACACAAAAGGGAAGTGACAGTAATACAAGGCAGCCTCAGTGCAGACTGCAGAGTGGAGAGTCGGTACAGCAGGCTGTGGGTTTGAAGTGTTGCAACTTTTACTGGAGATTGTTTCGCTGCTCCTGTACAGCCTGGCGGAGGGAGTCTGCAGCCAACGGGGAGTCTTGAATTTTGGCCTCTTTTTGACTGCTTCTTTCCCGGAAGGAAACAGAAACATGCCCGTGTTGAAATAAACTATTAAGCATGCCTTAAAGCCACACTGTGCATGTTCGGCCCTGTGGGCGTTCTTGGCTGTAAGGGGAACATCATCTGTGTTTTCAACACACATCAGGAGGCTGTGGTGGCACACAGTAACAAAGGCTTGGCGCTGGATCTTCTACTTTGGTCCACTGCCATGTTTTAAAGCCATACTGAGGAGGATTTCCACCGCCAAATTAGCATAAATGTATCATTACATCAATACTCATGGGCCCGTAGCTAGCTTGTGTTGGAGTGTGTGCCTGGACAGAGCCTGCCTTCTGCGTGTTTTTGTGTTTACTAGATGTTTGGGACATTTCTGGATGTCAATCTTTTTGGGAATGGGTGTGTGAGTCAATGCCCGCAACCACTAGCCTTGCTTGGGAGGGGGATTCTTTGAAATTCCAGTGTTCAGTAAATGTAAATGTCCATGTATGTCAATGTCAATTCCTGAAGCACACATTCTACCCATGAGCTACTGTGGCACAATGCTACTCGGTATACCTTTAACCTATTCAAACTACTCAGGACACATTAGCCATTGTGCTTCCTTAGCTGATGAGAGCTCTTTTTGTTTGCTGACAATAAAGGTCCATTTTCATGTGTCACGATTAGCCCCCATGTTGTGGGAGTGGACATGGACCTAGATGGAGCTTGGGGGATTAGGGCCAGATGCACTTCCCGACGCCCCACAGTGGGATTGAACTCGTGACATCTGGCTCATCATTTCCCAGTGTGCACACTCAATTTGCCATATACATCTCAAGTTCACAGTCCTCTCCCATATCATATTACACATATGTGGGAGAGGACTGACAAAAGCCAGGTCACACCAGACCACTTGAGACCCCAACAGCAAATCTGCTTGATATATAAAACCAACAGCAGGGCCACTTTTTCCATACAAACTCTAAAAATTCTTAGTTGAAAAGTGCAGTTTTAACTCCGGTGAAATTTTGGACCAAGTTGAATCTATCTAAAGCCGTATCATCATACATCAATCACATCATGTACCAGCTTCACTAAAACTCAGCTGCAGTTCCTTCTGACCCATTCTAGCTCCCTGTTTGCACATGTTGCTAACCTTACCTTTTTTGTCCCTGAGTACAACCTGGGTGTCCTTAAACGTTGTGGTTGTTCTCCTCTAGCTTTTTGCTCTCCTCGGACGTCCCCATCTCCTTTTCATTGGTTTTCCAGCTCCCTTGTCTACAACAGAGATATGGTTGTAAAAAGGATGATGGATTTTCTGAAAGGAAATGACCCCGTGACCCTAATCAGGAGGGAGAAAAGGGACTCCCTTTCTTTTGTCAAGTGATCAAAACTTATCTCCAAAAAATACTTAGCTTCCTGTTCTCCTCTTGCAGAGGTGGTCTCAAAAATGTCTTATTTTGCTATGCTCCCTAGTCGGCATTTAACCCACGGTGTCTGAACACTTTTCAACAAAATGGAAAAAATCTGAGGACAGCGTTCTATAAATTTGCCTTTACATTTCGCCCCTTAACATGTTTCCTCACTTCCATTTTTTATTCTTCTGTTGAGAGCTAGTTGGTATTTAATTGTATTGAGCATATGTTCTGCAAAGGATGAATTGAAATTGAATCTTTAACCGCTAATGTCTTTTTGTGTGTACCTGGAATTCTTCACGTAGAGCCAGTAGATGAGTCCCACCACAGCCGCAGCTATGAGGAGCCCCAACACGATCCCCACGATGAGCTTCGACTGGTCCTCGCCACCCTCTTGTGACCCTGAGAAACAGAAAACATGAGTTAATATGAAACACACAAATACTACACATGCATGCATGGGAACACATTAACCCCTCTTATTCCAGTGTTTCACGTGTGTGATTACAGAGGCACATAGAACAACAGCCTGACAGTGGAAAGTCTTTCATGTAACGGTCTGATGTTGGGAGTGCAAAGGATACGAATGACCAAACTGGTGCACGATCAAATGTCAATATGATGGCATACGGGTTTAATGGGAGACATGATTTATGGTGTTGATGTAGCCGGACATGTATGTACATCTCTACATCTCAACATAGGCTACCTAATCAAACTATACCATACTAGACTATATGGGTTTCCCCTACCGAAGTACCTCATGTTATGTTGTTTGGGGGATACCGTCAACTGTGGCTCTCCCAGTAAAGTAAGAAAGAAATATAATTTTACAAAGGAAAACAAAATCTTACCTGGATTCCCTGACTCCTCTTTAATTACTGAAACCAAACATAATCAAATTAGAAATAAGGAAAATTAAAAGTCAAACAATATGATCATAACACTACCATGTGTCCCAAACCAAACTAAATAATTCTTAGCTGCTCCGAGCCAGGAGAGGCCGACCTGATGCTGCAGCCTCCTAAAATTAAATCACAACAAGCCTCACAAGAACCAAGTTGAACGGCAGCAGCAGGAAGGCAACAACAAGATCTTAAAGCAAAAGAAAATAAATAATTCTATGCCTCCAGAGCACTAGCTAAGCTTACACAGTAGGAGAAAAGGCATAGTGCTCTGCCAAACAAGAAATCCAGCCAAACCCCAGAGATAGTGAGGATGGATGAGTGGAAAAAAAGGACCTGAGGATTATCAGTTGACAGTGAGGGAATGAAGAGAAACTGAAATGGCAGAGCGTATATGCATGAAATGAAAAGACGCTGCCTTAGAAGTCTGCATTAGCTCAAGACAATATTGACCTTTCGACACCCCTTCCTTTTATACATAGCATCCATTACAGCTGTAGAGTTGTGTTTGTGTTTTGAGCACTGCAGACGTGTAGCGTGGCTTCAGCAGCGTTTTTAGTCTGCAGCTGCCAGAGGGAAAATATATTACTTGGAAAAAGAAATCAGCAGAAATGATCGTAGAGCATTTAGAACAAGGGAGAATGCACCAAACTAACACTTGTGCACATCCTGCGGTCGTGACACTCCCCCACAGAAATTGATTGGATCTCATGAGTCTGGGCATCTTCTCAGAGTGAACTGTGAGGAGTGCTGTGAGCAGTGGTCAGTAATGCAAATCAAAATGACAACGTTTGTAATTTGCAGTATATACAGTGGGCCTGGAGTAGTGAAGTGTAGCAGAGAGACGAGAGAGAAAAACGGTAAAAGTGCTTCGCTTTAAGCTGTTTTGGGAACATTGTAGTGGCCAAATATCATATTAAGTGCCCCTGGGAGGACAGCTTGTAGAACTCTCAGGTGATCCTGCCATCACTCCAGTGAACACTTAAATCGGGCAAAACTGGAAGTGTTTTGATGCCACATGACCAAGGCTGGTGGAATTTGTGCATCTAACCCATCCTATTATACAACAGTGGGCGCAACCGTAGCCTGGCACTAAGCTAGCAGTTAGGGCTTCGGTGTCTTGCTCAAGGGTACCTTAACACGATTTCTGCTGGGGCTGGAAATGGAGCCACCAACCTCCGATTACTAGACAACCGCCCCACCTCCTGAGCTAGGCTGCCCCAGCTCCTCATTGTTTGTGTGGCAGAGATAGTTTTTAGGAGGCACCATTGGCATTATGGATAAAATAGATAGTGAAGACTCAGAACAGAGAGTACAGCGCACACCTAAAACGACCCCTATCTGCTGAGAGGCTCCGTGTTGACGCTGGGTTTATTTTGAGCACAGCCTGTTTCATATCCTCTGATCTGGTTAAAAAAAGGGAGAAGTGCTACTCTATAAAGTGGCTGATATAAAGTGGTCTCCTCATGCTGACGCTAGCTACAGGGCATGAAGCAACTTGGGTACCTCAAATAACTTACAGGAGGAGATGTTGATGGTCTTCACATCCTCTCCCAGCTTGTTGGTGACGCTGCAGGTGACGGTGAGGTTTGCCACAGCCATCACGGTGATCTTGTGGACGGCCTTGCCATTGAAGTAGGTACTGTCCTCCTTCAGACACAGTTGAAAGGGACAGATGGCATTAATGATGGATAGCTAAACACATGGGTAGTTTTATTTGCCACATGACCAAGGCCGGTAGATATGTTCTCTGCATGTAACCCATCCTATTGTGTAGGAGCGGTGAGCATCTGCAGCATCCAGGGAACCGTCAGGGGTTCAGTGTCTTGCTCAAGGACACTTGAACACACTTTCTGCAGGGGCCGGGAATCAAACCACTCATTTCTGATTACTAGATGACCACCCTACCTCCTGAGCTAAAAGCTAAGAGCTTACTGCATTTGGAAATAATAGATATGCATTATTTCTAAATGCAGTAAGCTCTTAAAGGGAAAGAGTCACATCTTCAGCTTTACCACTACCGTTACCGTGGAAACTCAGCAGTGGAGCGCGTGCTTTGGGAACTGACGAGCTAGAGGCTGCCGGTTCAAAACCAACACAGGGCTTCAGGAAAACGCACCCGGCCTTAATCTCCCAACCGCCATCGATGTCCGTGTCCACCCCCGCACAACGTGGGGACCGACCGTGACCCGTAAAACAGACCTCTCTCAGTAATGATGCGGGAATAACACGACGGCCGGCCTTCTGTGTCTCTGAATCACGCCAAAAATATGCAGCAAAGTAAACGTGCAATCTGTGAATGTGAAAAGCTCAGCCCTCGGCTAATGGTTTCCAATGTGACATACAGCTGCTGTCGGGAATGGGGCATGAAGATACTCATTCACAGACGGTCTGCAAACGACATGACTGGCAGACTCTTCCCGTGGAGTTTCAGGAGTATTTCAGAGACGCACAGAAGACTGCTCCTTTTATGGCTGCTAATGGAAGTGTTATCCCCACAACATAACATAGACAGAGGGGGATGTTGAGAACTGAGAGTGCTGCTCTTTCTCATCTCCAAACAAACCACTGACTTTTCCATCCTGCTCCATGTGTTGTAAGTGACTTGACAGGTAGCACATATCATGGAGCTAGAGGGATGACGGGGAGAAAATAGAGCAAACATCAGCATCGGATGAGGAAGCTGAACTTGGCCGATACGCCATGGCAGCAGACAGCAAAAGGCCCCTCTGCGAACTCACTCCGACTGTCGGGTTAAAAACACAACATCTGTCACGCCCATGACCAACACCCTGCTAATGTGTACGTATGGCAGGTCATCACACCTGACTGGCATAACACAATGGGTCTCTTCATGGGTTGGCTGGACCCACCACCGCCAGTTTGACTTGATCATCTTCTGCCGCGCTTAAGGCTCAGCGTCACACAGACCACGTGACAAGTCTGGCTCACGGGTCGAAGAATGGGAAGCCAAATGAAAACACCAGTGACTTGCTTTGAGATTATTCCTGCATCGCAGCAGCATTTCCTGTTATCCACACAGGCATCCTTTATTCTGATGGCCTGGGGCTGCGGTAGCTCAGCAGTACAGACCACACTCTGAACTGACCGGCCAGATGTTGCAGGTTTGAACCCACCGCGGGGCATCAGGATGAGCATCCGCCCTTAAATCCAACACCCCCCGAGCTCCATCTGAGTCCATGTCCACCTCCACAGCGTGGGGGGGTAACCATGTCATGTAAAAATGGACCCCCTCTATTCTGATAGATTCACTCCAACTCAAGCAAATGGTCCATTGCAGACCATCCGACGCCTTCTACGAGCTCACCTTGTTCACCCAGCCTTTTGATAACCCCATGACACCACGGGCACATCGTGACCACCGGTCATGTGTGTGTGTGTGTGTGTGTGTGCACACCTTCAACAATCCAACATGGACCGTCAGCGAGCTAATTTGGGTCCATGTGATGCTGTTAATGCAACGTGTCAAATCCCATTTCAAGTCACTTCCTGTGACACTAACCGCTGCCTGTGCCTCACCAGTACAATGTCTTGTGTTTGCCCCTGGACATTTATGACATCCATTGATAATTGGGACTCTCCAAATAGACCCCAGTTATACTGTTCCAGGTTGTAGGGGGGGCGCGGTAGCTCAGTGGTCGAGCGTGCGCTTCAGGAACTGACAAGCCAGATGCGGGTTCGAACCCACTGTAGGGAGTCAGGAGGGGGATCCAGCCTTAATCCCCCAAGCCCCTTCGAGGCCCGTGTCCACCCCCACGATGCGGGGGGCTGATCATGACACAGTCATACGGGCCTCTCATTCTCATCAACATTCATTTAGACAGCACAGTCGTGCTCCACACAACGACCCCAAATTCCTCCCATTCCAATGCTCAGCCCTACTTCTCCTGAACCGCCCCTGTTCCCACTTCAAGTGATCCAAAAGCATTCAAACTGAGCTGTTTCCGTCCTGAAGGATGGGCCTCCTGTGTGGCACTTACACTGGTGGCATTGACGTTCCACTGGAAGCTGGGCTCGGGCACCCCCTGGGCCTCGCAGGTCAGGACCTTGTGTTTGTCGTCATCTGTGCGCTGTTTGCTCAGACTGGTGATCACAGGCTTGCCTAGTAAAACCAGTCACATCATATCGTCACACATTACCTGTACAGTCTGCATCAACACAAATAACGACTGCTGCTGGCTGCAGCACACACACACACACACACACACACACACACACACACACACACACACACACACATAACAGGGTTTACAGTGACCCGTCACATTGTTACCTTGTTGACTGCTCACACTAGGACTCAGGAGAGGAGAGCTTTCATTTACAGACGCTGTCATGTTTTCTCTACACCACCTGTCTGTCACCATGCTCTGACACCAGTGACCTGTCTCTCTCTCCCTGTTCCTGTCTCTCTCTTTGTCCCTGTCTCTCTCTCTGTCCCTGTCTCTCTCTCCCTGTTCCTGTCTCTCTCTCTGTCCCTGTCTCTCTCTCTGTCCCTGTCTCTCTCTCTCTGTCCCTGTCTCTCTCTCTGTCCCTGTCTCTCTCTCTGTCCCTGTCTCTCTCTCTGTCCCTGTCTCTGTCTCTCTCTCTCTGTCCCTGTCTCTCTCTCTGTCCCTGTCTCTCTCTCTGTCCCTGTCTCTGTGTGTCTCTCTCTGTCCCTGTCTCTCTGTCCCTGTCTCTCTCTCTCTGTGTTCAGGTCTTGGTCTGGCGTGTATCACCCTGGGTCTGGTGGTCCGTCTGCTGGCCACCTTCCTCCTGGTCCACTGTG
>OMLC01081574.1:0-14811 GCA_900302585.1 Regalecus glesne
CCCGAGTGTCCAAAATAAGTGCCATTAAATCAGGAAGGATTCCCTTATCAGTCCCACAAGGGGAAATTTGGATTTCTCTGGATTTTTGACCCAACCTATTGTATAGGAGCAGTGAGCTGCCAACATATGGCGCTCGGGGAGCAGTTAGGGGTTAAGTGTCTTGCTCAAGGACACCTCGACATGCTGTATGCAGGACCGGGGATCGAACCTGCAACCTTCCGATTAGTAGACGACCGCTCTACCCACTGAGCTATGCCGCCCCTGGTGCAATGGTTGGGCCTCGCCCTGGGTGAACCACCTTGGTGATCATGGTATCTCCCCTGCCAGGTAAGTATGCGGTCATACGATCATATGATACAATTACAAAATCTATCATTGATTTTTGCCCTAAGGTGTTCTGGTACCATGTACACTTATGAGCACCTTTATGTTCCAACATGGTGTTTGTTATGGACAATCCATGAATACCACAAACTTTCAACAATAAAGCACCACTTGGGTTCAAATCAGGGAGGCCGTTTTTCCCAATCACACCCCTCCAAGTGTCTCCATCATTACCCACATGTGCATTGAAGTCTCCCAGTAAAATGATAGAGTCCCCTACAGGAGCTCCATTCAGGACTCCATCCAGGGTCTCCAAAAAGGTTGATTTACTGTTTGGTGCATAGGCACAGACAACAGTCAAGAGTTTTTCCTCCCATAATCCTAAAGCGTAGGGACATGGTTCTCTTCTCCACAGGGTTAAATTCCAATATATTGGCCCTCAGCCGGGAACTTGTGAGTATCCCTACACCTGCCCGGCATCTCTCACCTTGGGCAACTCCTGAATAATATAAAGTCCAACTCCTATCTAAGACCTTGGCTCCAAATCCGAACTGTGAGTAGAGGTGAGCCCCACCAGATCTAGGTGGTACCGTTCCACCTCCTGCACAAGCTCTGGCTCCTTACCCCCAAAGAGGTGACATTCCACGTACCTAATGCTAGGTTCTGTTTCTTGGTTCTGGTCCGCTGAGACCCTTTGCCTTCCCTGCTACCTGTCTGGCAGTGCACCCGACCCCACTGGTTCTTACTGTAGGTGGTGGGTCTACAGGATGGAGAAGTGTCCACATTGCTTTTTCGGGCTGAGCCCGGCCGGCCTCCGTGGTAAATTCAGCTACCAGGCGCTCGCTGACGGGCCTTCCTTCTGGGCCTGGCTCCAGGTTAGGGCCCCGGGCTTCCTTCGGGCAGGGTAACGTCACTTCTTTTTAGATCTTTCATTGGGTTTTCTTGAACCATTCTTAGACTGGTCCCTCACCAGAGACCAATTTGCCATGGGAGATCCTAACAGGAGCACAAGGCTCCAGACAACATAGCTTTCGGGATCATAGAGACACTCAAACCTCTCCACCCCGATGGGGTGATGGTTCCTTCGAGAGGAGGTAATTTATTTGTTCAACCTATTTTTAACAATTTGTTGAAGCTCAAACCTGATCTATCCCACTGATATACTCCTTTCTAATCCTCTCCTTTGTCACTCCAAACTAAGTTCTTGACAGAACTCTCCTCATATATCTTGGCTTGAGGCTGGCACTTAGAGTACATTGACTTGTTCATTCTCAGTGGCTGGGTTATAACATTCCATAGTTACTATTTCACAACATTTTAAGATTATATCAAGTTGAATTGTTTAAAATAAAAATCACATTTCATGATCACAAATATAATTTGATTGGTAACCAAAGAGACCTATCAATGCAACTATGTGTTGCATTGATATGTGTTTGACTTCCTGCTTTCTGAGGGCTTGCACTGGTTGCATGATCCCTACAAACTTGAGATCAATCAGCACTTCCAAGTGCTGTTATCATTGCTATACTGCCAAACTGATTACTCATGTCGGCTGCCAACTCAAATTTGGATCAATTAAAAGTTTCAGCGTAAAGTGCAGGGGGGACTTATAATTACAAAAATTGGTCAATAATCAGAATGTTTAAGATGTGTTACAGGCATGTCAGTGTGTCGTGCGGCTTTGCAAGCAGTAAAAGCCACTAGTTTTTTTTATAAAACACCAATAATGTAAGGATAACTTCTGGCTTTCAATATGAGTGTGAATTATACTATCTGAGAAAGTTTGTATCAGGGGAATTACCCTCAGAAAAGCTCTGATCCCATTTCTGAAGCTCATGCCTACTTTACAGATCATCATCATCATCTTCAAGTGATGAAGAGGTCACGAAATTGAGAAAGAAACATGAAAGGTATTCCTCTTCAAGTGATGAAGAGGGGCGGATGAAGAAAAAGAAGAAGAACAAAAGCCACAAAAAGAAAAGTAAAAAGAACAAGAGGGGACATGGGAAACATCACAAGAAGAAGCAGAAGAAAACAAAAGATGAGTCCTCCTCTGACAGCTCCAGTGCATCCTCAGACAGTGATTGAGACTACTGAACTTTGACCTACAGGATTAACTTACATGAAGTTTTAAATGCCAATCTTTGGAGAAAAAATAATTCCAATTAAATCTGTTTTGTTTGTCTTTCTTAGAATTTGGATTTTTCAGTCTTTATGTTTGAATGAAAATCCCATCACCTCATTATAAAGTTGTGTTCAAAATAATAGCAGTATTTTTTTAAATTTGAGTAAAGCGCAAAATCGTTATAATTGCTTTTATTTCCATATGCGGACATGCATTGGGGACACTGCACATTCCATTCCAAATCAAAACATGAACAAAAAATTATCAAATTTGTTATTCCTTTGTGGAAACTAAAGAAAAAGGAATATTAAGTTTGTCAAAAATATAGCTGTCTGCAAATTTTACAAACTCAAACATTTACTATATACACTGAAAATTGCTTGAAGACTTAGCTTTCCTGTTAATCACTTAACTAATATTTAGTTCTATAACCACTGTTTTTGAAAACTGCTTCACATCTGTGTTGCAATGAGTCGGCCAACTTCTAGCACCTGTGAACAGGTGTTCCAGCCCAGGACCACTGGACTATGTTCCACAATTTCACAATTTTTTGGTTTTACCTCAGAAACAGTATTTTGTCACCCCATAGGTTTTCTATTGTATTAAGGTGCGGGAATTATGCTAGCCACTCCATAATGTTAATTTTTGGCTCTGGAACCAAAATGGTGCGCACTTATTGGCCTGTTTGGTGTCATTGCCTTGTTGAAACACCTATTTCAAGGGCATTTCCTCTCGGCCATAAGCCAACTTGACTTCTTCAAGTATTTTGATGTATTCCAACTGATCCATGATCCCTGTTATGCGATAAATAGGCCTGACTTTTTAGTTTAAGAAAAATTTCCATATCGTGATGGTTGTGCCACTGTCCTGCACTGTTTTCACCGTGTATTGTGGCTTGAATTCAGTGTTGTTGGTTTTTTTTTGGGGGGGGCGGTAGTCTTACAAACTGTCTGCAGCCCTTAGTCCCAAAAGGAACAATCTAGCTTTCATCAGTACACAAAATATTGCACCATTTCTCTTTAGACCAGTCAATGTGCTCTTTGGCATATTGTAACCTCTTCAGCACATATCGTTTTTTTTCAGTAATCTGACTTTTCAGGGGCTTCTTGCCACATAGGCATTTTCTTATTGTTACAGTAATCGCGGGTAACTTCAGACCCTCTCTGATCTCCCTGGAGCTGATCATTTGCTGAGTCTTTGCCATTTTGGGTATTCTTCGATCCATTCAAATGATAGTTTTCCATTTCCTTCCATATCTTACAGGTTTTGGTTGCCATTTTAAGGCATTTGATATCATTTCATCTGAGCAGCCTATCATTTTCTTTGCTTCTTTTAATGTTTGCCCCTCTTCAATCAACTTTTTAATCAAAGTAAGCTGTTCTTCTGAACAATTTCTGGAATGACCCATTTTAATCAGATTTCCAGCGAGAAATGCACCAGAATCAGCATGCCCAATATTTGCTGACTTTGTCCTTAAAAACCCGTTTGAGACCCATTTTTTTCACAGCTGAATGACCTCCCTGATTGAACTCCACACTGCTTTTATTTTGAACACGCCTCTTTCAATTAATGATTCAATCAAACAGAATCAGCGACATTCATGTCATGACTGTTGGGTCCGTTGGTTATCCATCACTCCACTACACCTAGTAGTAAGTTATTTGCGATTATTTTTTTTAAACCAAAAACAGTGTTTTATCTGCTTGGTGACATTGGACTGCTATTATTATGAGCACAACTGTAAATCAAATTGAAGAAAAAATGAATTGGCTGAAGGTTAAAGTAAGGATGGACACAAATATTTGTCCGTCCTTGGCATCCTGGGCAAATACTTTTTTATGGAGAATGTAATTTCTTATAAGAACAAGTGGCTACTTCATATTATCATCTTTTCAGTTATTGTAATATCACATCGCTGTTCCACTTTGTCATTTTGAAATAGTTTTTGGAAATGGTAATTAAAATTTACAAATCTGAGAATTCAAGCACTTGTGCACATAAGATGTTATATTTTATGTTGTATTAAGCTAATTGCCTATTGACAGATCTTGCAATATTTACATGTTAAAAATGATTTTTAAACCCACCTTGAGAGATGGTGTGCTGCAGACGCTTAAAAGGATCAATTTCAAATACAAAACTCTTTCAAATACAGCCTGCTTCATTCATTTCCTTTGTCAGATTGATGAAATCTAAAACATAAAGTGGCTGGTATTCATTTTGCTGAAATTAAAGTGTTCACACCGCAGGCGGCCATCAATTAGCCATTCATTTTACATGGTCAGAAAACTCAACCAATGGTAACCACAATCACCCCATTTCTCTTTTGATACCAAAAAAAATGCCTGAATTTGTACAGTTAAGCAGCATTTTCCAGTCACAAACTGTTAATTCTGTATGTCTTGTCTATCACAGGAATGCTTTTGGTGCTAAAGCAGGGATTTTCAGCGCTTTTCCATCAACTCACTTTTTTTGTCCTACGGAACCTCATTCTGAGAAAGTTTTTTTTTATCATCAGGATTTAGCATAGTATAAGTCTTGTTACTATAGATAAGGCAAATGTTTATAGCGGTTGTAATAAAAACTTTAATCAAAATAGTCAATAATCTGTTCCTTTGTCTTTTTCAAAGAAGATGTAGATAAGTGAAACTTTCCTGCTTCTTGCTGTGAACCCAGTGAACCCCTTCAATGCCTATTGGAAGTCCCAGGACCCTAAATTACAACTCCCTGGCCTAGCTCCCATAGTCCTTCAGATTTTAGGGTTTACCACAAAGGACATAACTCATAAGCCTAGAGATGAAGGTTCTAGTGTTATGTCAGAATCTGAAAACCATTGGAGGTATGTTCCAAAATAATACATTTGATCTGACTTTCATTTGATACTTGAACATGGCTCAGCCACAAATGTGTTATCATAAACCAGGAATTTATGCTGCTTACTAATGCTTTACAAAATATATAACCATGATTATGGTGCAAGTAAAAGATTAACTTCTCATACTTTGGTTTTGCTTAGTTTACAGAATGGTCATTATTTCCACTCTGTGATACTGCTGCTTTGCTCTGTCCTCATATTTTTTTCAGGTAGTCCTCAACTAATAAAATGGGGTTTTATAGTTAATGAGGCTGTTTAATTTACTTTATAAGTTATCTTGACACTATCAACAGTGACGTGACTCAAACTTACATCAATTGCCTATTGCGGGCCGCAATGTACCCAAGGACAAGTCAGAATGTTCCATGGCCAGCTACCTAATTCATTAATGGCACTGTATAAAGCTCCTCATCTGGCACTTCATAAGTGAAATATGTTCCTCTGTTTGGACCATAGCATCATTTATTGATGCACCAAATAAGATAAAAAATCTGGTCATCTTCTAAAGCCAACACCCATACAGGAGCAAAAATCAGACGAGTGACCACGGACTCATTTCCTGTCACAGTGTACTAATATATCAATGGATATATAAATGATATCAGGCTACACAACCGTGGAACATTTCATTGATATTTTTCCCATCCTCCTACCCATAATACCTTCAGAAGGCTCAGGTCCAGCATCATGGAGTAACCCAAGCCCGCTTCAAGCATATGTGCTCCTGCTCTCTTATGTGTTTTTATGTAAAAATCTTAGAATACTCCGAGAGAGTCTTGATACATGCTTGATAATCCAGGTTAGAGAATTATGAGCAAGGTGAATCAGTTCATCTGGACACAAGGTTTTATAGAGAGAAACATTTCATCACCCATACAGGTGACATCTTCAGTCTGAGCTGAGGCAGGCATCCCCACCATTATAAACAATACAGTTGAATATTGACAGGCATCAAGGATGGTTTCATGTGCAATTTAGCTTGTACCCCCCTCCCCCTTTGTTGAAGGATGGTCGTTCCCTCTTAACAAAAATAGCCTTTTTGACACCCCCTTTCAAACCAGTGTCCATCCCTTTCAACGATATGGACATCTTCATCCTTAAAATAGCGGACACAGATCTATAGATGGGTGTAGACTGCAGAGTCCTGGCCTGACATGTTTGCTCCTCTGTTGTGCCATCCCCTTGGCTAGCATCTGTTTGGTTTCTCTGATGTAGACATCACGACAATGACACTAAGTGGACACAAGAGCTAATACATCAGGCCAGGACTCTGCGGTCTACACTCATCTACAGGCCAGTGGCCACTTTTTCAAGGATGAGGTTGTTCACATCCTGGATAGGGAGGAATGCTGGTTTGAATGGGGTGTCAAGGTGTGGGTTTCAGGCCATCTATGTAAAGGGGAATGACCATCCTTCAGCAAAGGTGTGTGGGGGGTGCCAAGAGTATATTTTTCACCATCTTACAATGCTGTGATTGCAACTATTTCCCTGTCCTCTGCAAATAATACTCACTACCACTGAATGTCCACTCAATGGTTAACTTGCTTAGGAAATCATCCTTCGTTTTGGCCATTATAGAACTGTGTTATTTATAGGGGGGGGCTGCCTGCAGTCATTTCAGACTGAAGATGTCACCTGTATGAGTGATGAAACATTTATTGCTATAAAACATTATTTTACATTACAGGCATTTAGCAGACGCTCTTATCCAGAGCGACGTACAACAAGTGCAAAGGCTCAAGGTGCAGGGGATACTTAAGCATTGTGTCCAGATGAACTGATTCACCTCTTTAATATTCCCAGAGAGTCTGTTCTGTGGCTCAAATGTATTGATTGAAAGTATCAGCCCTTTATAAATTAGGTATATATCCCTTTGTCTTCCCCATACATTCACTAAGCACTTTATTGGAAACACCTGGTGCACCCACTTATTGATGCAAAAATCGAAACAGCCAGTCGTTGGGGCGACATAGCTCAGTAGGTAGAGCGGTCGTTTGGCAATTGGAAGGTTGCAGGATCGATCCCCGGTCCTGCATACAGCATGTTGAAATATCCTTGAGTAAGACGTTGAACCCCTAACTGCTCCCTGTGCACCGAAGGTGGGCAGCTCACTGCTATTATACAATAGGTTGGGTCGAAAATGCAGAGAAATCCAAATATATTTATTTTTTCAGCCGAAGTAGCTCAGTTGGGAGAGCGTTAGACTGAAGATCTAAAGGCGCCTGGTTCAATCCCGGGTTCGGCACATAGCATGGGGTGGCATAGCTCAGTGGGTAGAGTGGTCATCCGGCAATCAGAAGGTTGCAGGATCGATCCCCGGTCCTGCATACAGCATGTCGAGGTGTCCTTGAGCAAGACACTTAACCCCTAACCCCGAGCGCCATATGTTGGCAGTTCTCAGCTCCTATACAATAGGTTGGGTCAAAAATGCAGAGAAATCCAATCCTTGCGGGACTGATAAATGAATCATTTTTTTTTATTTTTTTTAATTCTTTTTTAAAATTATTATTTTTATTATTTGTATTATTATTATTATTACTGTTTCACCAGCCGTCCAGGACTGGCTGAGAATGTGAATTGAGCTGCTGATTGTAAAGGCTGATATACTCAAAAAATGGTCATCGACAATTAAAAGCAAACTCATAATTAAGATAACTACATGATAGGCTTGCATAAAAAAGTCCACACATTCACTGACTGTTCTAATCTACGACTATTGATAGTTTTTGATTTGTGGGACAGCATGATATCTGGTGGCCCTGTGTTTAGTATTGTCGCTTCACAGAGGGTCCTGGGTTTGAACCCAGACCTTCCCGAGGTCTATTCTGTGTGGAGTTTGCATGTCCTCCCTCTGTCTGCGTGTGTTTCCTCTGAGTGCTCCGGTTTCCTCCCATCATCAAAAAGACATGCTTGTTAGGGTTAATACTCCTGTCTGTGTCCCTGACCAAGGCGATGAGAAAAACAATTGGAGTTGGTCCCTGGGTGCTGCAGCTGCTCAGCCTCATATTACATTTCTTGGTTTTTCTGATTGAAGTTGCCAAAGACACACTATGTACCACAATAATGTACCATAGATCTGTCACTCCTAGTTTATAGACATAGCAATAGAATCCAGTAATTCAAGTGATTTCATCCAATCTTGGTCAGTACAAGCCAATTTCATAGTTCATGCAATCATCAGCTGCCATCAGTGAGCCTAATGACGAAGAACATGTGGATATATACAACTGCTACTTCAGTGTTTGATGCCGTGAACTATACATGTTCAACGTAATGTTTAAACTGCGGTATAATCCATGGCCCAATGCCAATAGCCAGCAAAACAAATATTTCAAAAAAATGAAATATCACCTGGTATAAACTGCCCTTTAGTAAGTAACACTGTATTCATGGACATTGGAAAGCTACTTTTGAACTTTTAGATAAATGGTTTCACCCAGAACACCCGTTAAGGAAAATATTCAACAGGAATACCATCAAGATTATCTACCGCTTTATGACAAATAACCATCAACTAATATAATCCAATAACATAGGAACCATCTTTGAGCAAGGTACTGTTCTCCTAACTGCTCTGCCCTGTCAAGGACTAGTGACATGTCCAATATATTTCACCACCTTTCACCCAATGAGCACTGGGATAGGCTCCTGTTCCCCATGACCTGACTTGACAGATGAGCAGCTGATGATGGATAGATGGATGGATGGATGGATGGATGGATGGATGGATGGATGGATGGATGGATGGATAGATGGATGGATGGACCACATACATCATGATTGAATCAGACCTCAACACAGTCAAACATTCCCAACTGTACTTGCCGTGTGAATGAATGGTGTGGAATTGAAGGAAAAAAGGTAAACAGAAGGGCTCATCTACCAAGCAACAGTAGAAATAAATTAACATTATAAAAAGTGAAATATTCATTGGGATACCAGAGGATCCATTTAAAGCTAGTTTTAATACACATATGTGTAGTTTTACAAACAGTTATTTAAAGAATGTAACACGTTTTTTTTTTCTTGCAGATCAAGCTACGCATCAATTATAATTCATAAAGCAGTCCCATTTAAAGTGCTACATGCAGTTGCAGAACCTAATGGCACTTGGTTTTTGTTTCTGGCACTTGATATAACGTGCCAGTAGCTTTTGCCAGTATGTATGCACCCAGTTGGGATAACAACAGATTATTTCAGAACCTTTTCTCAGCAGTTCCCGACCTTCAATCCCATTATCTCATATTAGGTGGTGACTTGAATTGTTGTTTAAATACCTCTGTGGACCGGTCTTCTACTAGAGCCACTAATGACTCAAACTCAGTTCATGTGATAAAAGCGAACCTGGGCAGTTTCTATATCCTCAAGCTAAAAAGTGTTCTTTTCTCTCTCCAGTACATCGCTCTTTATCTCATATTGACTTTTTTTTCCGTTGGATGACGGACTACTTTCTCATACACGTACAGTGTCTTACAATCCTATTGTAATCTCTGAACATGCTCCAGTATCTTTAGTGCTATCTTTTCCTGAGAAGCCCAACTCCCGAATCCCCTGGCGCCCCAACTCACTCTTGCTTTCAGATGAGACTTTTATTAACTTTATATCAGTCCAGATAGATATCTTTGTATCTACTAATGTTTCTCCTGGGGTTTCTGACTCACTTATTTCGGAAACGTTCAAGGCGTTCATTAGGGGACAAATTATAGGCTTTTGTGGATTCCAGGGGAAAACTGTGCAGAGAGCGTCAAGCTTGGTTTCTCGCTGAAATATCCCAGCTTGATGACGACTATGCTTCCAACCCAACACTGGAGAGATATAAAGGACTTATTACCTTAAAATATGAGTTCAACATTTTGGCTACTGAACAGGCAAAAGCTAAACTATCAAAGTTGAGATCTTCTTTGTATGAGAGCGGGGAAAGGCTATCCAAGCTTTTGGCACACCAACTCAAACAGGCCTCCACATCAAATCTAATTCCTAGAATAGCGACTCCTTCAGCCATAGCAACTGATCCTTTAAAAATAAATGAAGCATTTAAATACTTCTACATTACCCTTTACACATTTGAGCATAACACTAACCCCCAGGCATTGACATCTTTCTTTAATCGAATAAAAAAAGAAATGCCTACCATTACTCCCAGCCAGAAGGAGACCCTTGATCAAACTCTACATGGAGATGAAATTATTAAGGCAATCTGTATTATCCAATCTGGAAACTCACCTGGACCTGACGGACTGCCAATAGAATTATATGAAAAAGTTTTCTGCCCAAATTGTGCCTCTTCTTTGAAACATGTTCAGTGAATCCTTATCGTCTGGTACACTCCCCCCTCTCTCTGACAAGCCTCTATCTCCTTAATATTGAAGAAGAATAAACATCCAGACTACTGCTTCTCACACTGCCCCATGTTGTTACCAAATGCAGACATTAAGATTTTTGCGAAAGCCCTGTCTCTTAGATTTGAAATTGCTCTTCCCTTCATTATACACTCAGACCCAACCCGGATTGATCAAAAACAGATACTTTGTTAAAAAAAACATATTCGATGTCTCTTTAATATTATATGTAATAAAAACAACGCTCAATGTTCTGGGGTAGTTGTCTCTATGGCCGCCGAGAAATCTTTCAACAGAGTATAGTGGTGCTATCTTTTTACCTGTCTTTCTAGATTAGGCTTTGGTGAGGGCTTTCTTGAATGAGTGCGGCTTCTTTACTCTTTTTCTCTGCCCTCAATGCCCACAAATAGTAATTTCTCTGTTTGCTTTCCCCTCTAAGGGGGAAAGCATGAATCAGTGGGTAGAGCGGTCGCCTGGCAATCGGAAGATTGCGGGTTCGATCCCCAGTCCTGCAGAGAAGCGTGTCGAGGTTTCCTTGAGCAAGACACTGTTCCCATAACTGCTCTGCCCTGTGACAGACTGGCGACCTATACAGGACGTAACCTGCCTCTCGGCCAATGAGAACAGAGATGGGCTCCAGTTCCCCCGCGACCCAGTTTTGGATAAGCGGTTGACAATGGATGGACTGATGGCTTTCCCCTCTATAGAGGTACTAGACATTGCTGTTCTCTTTCCCCCCTCCGTTTTGCAGTGGCAATTGAGCCTCTAGCTATTGCACTCCACAACCTAACAGCTTTTAAGGGTATTGTCTGCTATGGCATGCAACAGAAAGTGTAATTATATGCAGATGACCCCATTCATATGTTTCTAATCCAATAGAGTCTATGCCACATATTCTTGAGACCTTAACACACTTTGGGGTTATATCAGGATATAAACTCATTTTTGATAAAAGTGAAGTCTTTCCTGTTAACCAAAGTACCCCCCCTGAGCTCATTGTTACATTTGCTATTTATAGTGGCAAAAATGGCTTTAAATACCAGGGCATAGCAATATCTTCTAAATTCAACAATCTCCTCAAGATAAAATTTAAAACTTTGCTTTCACGTGTTAAGGATGACCTCAATCAGTGGTCATTATTGCCCTTATCATTAGCTGGTAAAATAAACTCAGTAAAATGAATGTTCTTCCTAAATTTCACCATTTCTTTAAGTGTAACCCAGTGCTTATTCTTAAATCTTTCTTTCACTGCTCGGACGTGGTAATATCACAATTCATTTGGAACAAATAGGTCCCAAGACTGCTTACGACAGTCCTACAAAAATCTAATGATGATAGAGGGATAGCGTAACGCATTTTTTTATTCTATTACTGGGCAGCCAACCGGCAAATAGTCATGTACTGGATGCGGGCAGATCCAGAGAAATCCCCTACTTGGTGTCTGATGGAGGCCCTTTCAAATGCACCTGACTCCGAGATCAGGTTGATGATGACACTATGGTGTTCCTTAGGGAAATGGAATAGTCAGTGAGGTCAGAAGATGAGGCAGGAAAGAAGATCATCTCAGTTTTCGCTGGGTTTAGCTTGAGATGGTGGTTGTCCATCCAGCACTGGATGTCCCTCAGGCAAGCAGAAATGTGGGTAGAGACCTGTGTGTCAGAGGGGGGGAAGGAGAGAAAGAGTTGGGTGCCATCAGCATAACAGGGGTAAGAAAAACCGTGAGCAGTGATTACAGAGACCTGGGCTTGTGTGTAGAGGGAGAACGGAAGGAGACCTAGGACTGAGCCCTGGGGAACTCCTGTGATGAGGGGTCGGGTTGCCGATACTGTACCAGCCCAGGCCACTTGATAGGAGAGGCCGGTGAGGTAGATTAGACTGTATTGTCAATCTAAATAGCATATGCATATCTTACATGCATATAATAATTACTGACTCTATTTTTGCATGGTTTCTGTAATGGTAAAAATCAAAATAAACTATGGGCAAAAAGAATGCAACATCTTTACATCATTTCATTTGGTCTTTGGTGTACAAAAGCATTCGTCATGCAATTATCTGGAAAATTCTCTCAAAGAACAAGGCATATGTTACTGGTAGTAAAATGTGTAGCCTATGTTTCTCAGGGACACATTTTATTATTCATAAACCTAAAATATCAACCTTAAATAATAGAAAAAAATGGCCAGCAGCTGTAGATACAGAAACATTTACTGCGTAATTATAAATAACTAACACAATTGACATAGTGTGCATATTTAAGCCCCCCCCACACACACACACACTATACGTGGAGTGCTTAATATGAAATGAAGTAGTGGATGTATATATACACGCACAGAGGTTCCTCCTTAATGGGCTCACTTGGAAGCTGATGATTACATGAGGTAGGGCTTTATGCACAAGATTTAAAGAAATTCCTTGAATTATTAGAAGAGAGATAGATAGATAGATAGATAGATAGATAGATAGATAGATAGATAGATAGATAGATAGATAGATAGAGAGAGAGAGAGAGGGATAGAGAGAGAGAGAGAGAGATCTTAAGATGTCCGGCGCTTTTCAGGTGTGGGTGCAGAAAATGAAGACAGTGAGGCATCTTTTCCGTAACCCTGTCTTTCATAGCCTCCACATGCTCAATGACAGTGTTGTGAGGACAAAACTGTTTCTCCTAAGCTTTTTTTAGCCAGGTCAAGAAGCCACCTGGGTTTGTGAGAATACAGAAGCTCGAAGGGTAAGAAGCCTTTAGAGGCTTGGGGTACTTTCCTAATTGCAAATGTCAGGTTGGAGAGGGGCCTGTTCCAGTTGGGCCTATATTGTTCCATTGTCTTTGTTAGCATGGCTTTAAGGATCTTATTGAACCTCTCTACCAGCCGGTCCATTTGAGGCTGGTGTACTGAGATTTAGAGGTGCTTGGTCCTTAGGGGGAAGCATAAGCCCTTGGTGACCTGTGCCCAGGGGGATCAGTCATTTCTAAAACCCCAGTTATGGAAATGCTGAGCTATCCCAAACTTGGTAAGTCCTATTCTACTCATCATTTCCTGCTTCAAGACATTATGGTCATGGGTTATTGTTGCATCGTGGTCTTGAAAAGCTTTTTGTGACTGTCCTGACAGGAATGGGGCAACGATCCCAACCCACCGGTCTTTAGGCCATATTTCTCTAGTTAGAGTCGTCTCAGATGTGTGGAGATAGACCTCTTGATCATTGGTGGGTCCCATTTTAGGGATAAAAATCGCCGGCTTGAACTACAGGATTGGTGATTGCTAGCCCTGGTCCTTGCAGCTGGCTCATCCATAGCTTGAGTTCCTCCTCCTTCAACACATTGGCTTTTCTTTGCTCCTCCGAAAGGGCCCAACTAATCTCCATTTGGAGCTGGTGGCTTCGGGCCAGCAGCCTATACACTTTGTTCTCATTTTGTTCTCACTGGTACTCAATTGTGCAAAAACAACAGTCAAATCACTGATGGACATTTGATCTCACCCGCTCCTCTTACAATGCATTCTCCACCATTGTGATGTCTTGAGAGGTTGGAAGTTTTTTTCTGGGAGCTTTTGAGGTCTGGGTTCAGGAAATGAAGAGAGCAAGCCATTGTTTACCAACTTAAATTCAATGTCCTCTCACAACAGGTTAACCCAATTCCCATTGACAAAAGATGAACAAAACCAAACCCGGTACCACAAACTAACAACACAGTTCTCTGTCTTCTCTTCTTTTACTTCCTCGTCTAAACAGTTTTCCTTCTTCCCTCTATCCTCACTTGAGTAATCAGGTTAAAGGTTTCAGCTTGGCAACAATAAGTGTCCTGAGCACTCTGCTGCCTATGGGTGTTCTAGTTTTTGTTGCAGCCACCAAGAGGGAATGTGTCTCCTCTCTATGACACTACCTCTCATTACATCACTGTCCATCTATCCATAGTCAACCACTTATCTGATGTCGGCTCACGGGGGATCTGGGGCCTATCTCAGTTCACACTGGGCGAAAGGCAGGGATTCATCCTGGAAAGGTCACCAATACATCACAGGGCAGAGCAATTAGGGGAATAGTGTCTTGCTATAAGACATTTTGACACCCTTCGCTACAGGTGCGGGGATCAAACCTGCAACCTTCCAATCAACAGACGACCCACTGAGCGATGATGCCCCTGA
>OMLC01081576.1:0-22078 GCA_900302585.1 Regalecus glesne
AAACTTAAAAGCAATCAAATGTATGCATTTGATTGCTTACCATGTTGAGAGGAAGGAAGGAATCCTTTAAGCTATTAAAGTTTTGTCCATCCTGAGTTCATCAAAGGATCTCTTGTGAGAATACTTTTTCATTTGCTATTGTCTTTCTTCATTCTTGATTTTGATCTTATTAACCAGAGGCTCCTATTGCAATTTAATGTTAACATCTGCTGCAAAAGAAGCAGAGCTTATTATTGGTGGGATATTAGCAATCATTGGAAATCCAAGGTTGTATCCTGGGCAGAAGTAGCTCTTAAACTTTGGAGCACTTCATTGATTTTCTTAGGTTTTATAGTCTTTGTTGATTGTGACTTGTTAGTTAGATGCTCCTGGCAGCTGTATGACACCCAAGTTGGAACCTCGTCCCTTATCAGGTTCACCAGCTTTTGGCAGTTGTTCTTTTATGAATCCTCGCAAAGCAGAAATAGTCCCCATTCCTTGTATAGCTTTTCATCGCCGCAGCACATAAACTTTTCAGCAAATTTGTTAGTACCGCCAGTAAATATGACAGAAACTCACTCAGAAATGTCTACAAATCAAGCACTTTTCCCTGCACATCAAAGTGCACCACTCAGTCACAGGTTGCATTCACACTCGGTGACCTTTGTCTCGATGACCACTGCACCAAAAGTGGCTGCCTAAGACACATCACTTGTCCTGCTGCCCAGAGTTCCAACACAGTTTCCATTTGATTAATCAACTGAGAATTAGGTTAAAGGGGGAAAGCTTTCACAGGCTGCCTGTAAACTGCAGCAAGAGTGATTCACTTAACTTCGAATTGAATGGCATCAACTTTTTCTCAGTCTTGTGTACAACACTGGACTATATTCCCATACTGTTGCCATTCATGGACTTTTGAGCCCTGTGCTGATAGAAATAAACTGTTTTCCAATCCCTTTAGTGTTGGGGCATTCTTCCAACCCAAGGCTTTCTTGATATGAGAGTGGAGAATACCTTTAACCTCTACTACTTCAGTGGTTATGTAGAGAGGCTGCCAATGCCAGCAGTCGTACTGTCACTATGAGAGCAGACAGATGCTTGAAACGAGTTGGCTTAAGTCATGGATAGGCAGACATCCACATATCTCTTCTATGATGATGACATTTTCCACATGGTGGTTCATTAGATGGACCTTGACCTAACCTCACTTAGTTACTTGTCTTGTTCTGACCGGGTGACCTTGAGCAAGACGCTGAACCCCTAAATGTTCAACCCTTGAGATTGAATGGGGAACTATACTTAGTGTTTCTCCACCTTTCACCCGCTGTGCTGGGATAGGCTCCAACATGGCTCTACAATCCAACTTTGGTTAGGCAGTTGAGGATGGATAGATGTTAATGCTTAATTCCCTAAGTTAATATTAAGTGTAATATTAACCTAGAATAATGGGAATTCAAAAAAACAAGTTTCAATAATAATGCTGTGTACATCATGGCAATAGCAGCTACATTAGGATCACTATCACTACTATTACAGCTAGCATTAGAGGTGGACAACTAACGAACTACTAATCACTAAGTTCATTTTGCATGATGGAGTTGACGTTACCTTGGAGTATCTTCACTTGCATGCTTTCTACTAGCAGTTCCGTGTTACAGTCAGACAACATGAACCTCCGATGAGCAAGAACAGTGCTCAATGTGGGCGGAGTCAAATGTCTAACAACACCCATATTAAACCCCGCCCAAATCTGCACACTACAGTCGGGGGTCCGTGAATTCATGTTCTTCCTAAAGTATATAGAAATTTAGCTAAAGCCCTTGTCTGTTTGATTTTATCGATGTGTTGAATGGTGATTTTTTTTGCGTTTCAGTGGTTTGAATCATTGCTTAGCTAACTCTGTGTGCACCCAAGTGCATGTCCGTTCATACTAGTGACAGGACTCTCCATCATATTTACCCATGCTCTTTGAAAGTGGATTCTTTTTATAAAAGCCAAAGTGGCTCAGAAGTGACAGCCCCTTGTTTATGTTAAGCTTAATCCCCCACAATCCATCTACGCCTGTGTTCACCCCCACAATGTGAGGACTAATCGTGACATGTTTTTAAAAAAAAGGTAGGGGTATGTGAAGGTTGCTAGTTTGCCACACTATGAGATGGCTGTTCACCAGAGACACAGGCTTTTCAAAAGTGAACCTATGAAAATGTCCTCCATGGCAACCATGCTCATGAAGAGTGTTTTGATTTTCTTTTGCCGTCATACTTAATCTATAGAATGGAATTTCTGGATACGAGCCCGTTACAAATGAGACTTGTGAAGTGAGTTGTTTTAAATGCCACAGAGGATGCACAGTCTTAAAACTCCAACGCTGCTCTGGCTAACTAGAAGAGGGTGCATTCTATTGGCTTTCAAAAGAATGAAAATGTGAAGACTGCACCTGCAGGCAACCATCACTCTCTGAGTCCACCATAGTTTGCCTAATACACACTTTTCTCCCTGATACGCGCCCCTGCTGTAACTCAACAACGAAGCAGTAAAATGGTGATCATTGGATTCCTGTTCATTGTGGTAAACAGTATAATTGCGTAATGTCAGAATTATCTAACATTTTCAAAGCTGCTGGAGCTATTCTGTGTTGTATTATTGTGTAATTAGTAACCATCAGATTTGTCAGAATGCTTTCATCTTGCACTTCAAATACATGGTTTTGTTTTTTCATTGGTAACGTGTTTCCATTTGCCATTTGATGTTTCTCCCTTTCAGTGGAAGGCTCACAAGTTCAGAGATGCAGAATAACATGGGTAAAGTAACACAAACAATGTTTGATGGGTGGTTCATTTTTTTCGGGTAATTATTAATATATTATATTGCTTATGCACTTTTGTGTGAATAGCAGAGTAGCATTCCACTCTAATTACAATCGATCTGACAAAAGTAGTTTGCACATCACTTGTAAATGATCTTCATGAATATCTAAAGCAGGTTTCTTCGCATCGATCATTAAGTCTCGGGGGCATTTTTGACACTTGAAGACATGGAGACTAATAAAATGTCATCTGCCTGTCTTTGTGCTAGCTGACAGGAATCACTCAGGGTCAGGTCTAGCCTGAATAGTAAAATAATTTCATCCCTTATCTGCAGAGCTCTTCCTAACATTCTGTATCTAAAGAAGGAAGTTTAATTAAGTTTGCTAGCATCGCTTATCTGGAGAAAGAACAATTACTAATTTAAGTTTGTGGCAGACAAACTGGGGTCAAATTTCCCATTTTTGGAAATGGCTTGTTATTAATGTCATGCTCATAAGATCATAACGTCGGACTTGTAAGTAATGTTACTGCCGCTTTGTACTTTGCTAGGGACTTACCAGAAGGATTAAGATTCATTCCTATTTCTGAAAAGTAATTGGCAGACTCAGTGGGAGGTTCAGAGCACTGTCAATGTGAATAAGGGGCTACCTTAGAGGGTCTCTCAGGGTGCAGCACAGAAAGATTAATTGATAATAGGCAGGACCTAGTACCCCCAGCTATCATACTATGCAAAGAATATACCTTGTCGGCAATTACTATGGAATGGCGATTCCTCTCAGAGCACATGAAAGTGAATTAATCCTCCATATGCTCACGCTTTCCGCACACACCCCTTATTTACAGGCCCGCCTTTGCTTAATTTATTTATTCTTTTTTAAATTGCACACTTTTTAGTTTTTCGTCTGTCTAAACAGACCTAAATCACTAAAGCCCCAAGGGGTCAGTGAAGGAAATTGAAAGAATAGAAGGATCCTAATAACAAAGAAATGAGGAGCAAACAGGGAGATAGAGTGGGATGGAGGGACTGAGAGGAGGAGGAGCGTTGTCTCAGCATTCAGCCACAATAATTAAAGCGGGGGTGATTAGTCAGTCTGTGTGTGAGTTCATGAGTAAACCATTGACCGACCACATTAAGTTGTCAATTTGGAACAATTAAGCTATGCCTCTTTCAAAACCATGGCAGTAATAAGGAGGAGACAACGCTTAGCAGCAATACAGTGAAGAAGCATTTTATATTTCACTCTTTACTGTACGTTTTTTTTCTCTTTGTCATGAGAATGGTCTAACAGTGGCTGTTTTGGAAAGAGAAGCCCACTGAAATTAGTCATGGTGCTGTTGGGTTTAGCTGAGTTGGGAGTACCAACCTGTAGTTGGTACTCCCAACTCATTCCTCAAACTTGTGAGCATCACAGAGTTAATGGGGAAGACCAGCTGAATAACTTGACAATAAAAGTCAGTATTACTGAATAATACTGCCATTGGCAATAGATGTTGCTGTACTGTCCATAACACAATTACTGTAGCCTAACTTCCGGTGCAGAAGTCTACATTGCTGTTGTGATAGCAAAGAAAGAAAGAAAGAAAGGAAAGGAAATGATTCCTTTATCAGTCCCACAAGGGGAAATTTGGATTTCTCTGCATTTTTGACCCAACCTATTGTATAGGAGCAGTGAGCTGCCAACATATGGCGCTCGGGGAGCAGTTAGGGGTTCAGTGTCTTGCTCAAGGACACCTCAACATGCTGTCTGCAGGACCGGGGATCGATTCTGCAACCGTACGATTGTCAGGTGACCGCTCTGCCCACTGAGCTATGCCGCCCCAAAGAGATGGCTATTGCTAGCATACTATTAAGTGTTTGTTAAAGTGCATTTGTGATATATTGTTCAACAGACAGCTGTAGTTCGGATTGATTCAGCATCAAAGGGTCGGAGATATTGAAGATGATTCCTCAGTCAGAGCCGAGAGAGGAAAGCCTTATGATTTATTCAGAGCCTCAAGAGAGGTTGAAATGGATCCAAATAAATCTGGGACCCTAATGTTATTGCTTTCCCCTAATTCTATGTTTTGATGGGAATTATGTTATTATACGTGGAATAAAAGATAAGTATGTGTAGACATTTTCCGTGTCACGTGGATCTCAGCTGGGTTTTATATTTAATTCTATAGTCTTACATTTTTTATAGTACAAGGTCACAAGTGTACACAAGTAAACTATTTTTGGTGTGTGATAACATTTGTAACCAATTCAACTTTTTGATCATTTGTCCTCTTTTTTATTTCATTATTATTTTATTCTGAATCAAGAATGGGGATAGCCTAACCCTTGCACTATAAAACTTCTATCAAGTAGTATTTTGTGGGTTTTCAGCTGAAGGGGGCTTCTTCAGCCTTACATTTTACCATGTCAGAGGTAGAGTCCACGTCTCCAAGTCAGGCATATTGGGTTTGATCCCACTGCAGGGTATCAGGAAAAAAGCATGAGGCCTTAAACCCCATGCTCGGTTAATGTGAGGCATACCATGTAAAGTGCCTTGAGTTTTTGTCTCTAGACTAGAAAAGCACTATATGAAAATAAGTCAATTTACCATTTACCCAGTAGCGTGTCCACTTTCATCAATCTACCTGTCAAATGTCTGCTCTCTGGCCAACAAGATGAACGAACTCATCCTAAATGAAAAAAAAAAAACAGGGAATTTTCCAGATCTGCTGTTCTGCCTCAGTGAAACCTGACTTAATAAGCATAAAGCTGACAGTACACTTCATCTGCCACATTTCCAACTCCTCCAAGCGATCACGAAATAGCAATTTTTGGGGGAGGGAGGGCATATGCATCTATATAAACAAAGGTTTGTGTACAGATGTTACAGTCTGGAATTAATCATACAGCCTTCACTTGGAGACCCTTTTCATTAACTGTAAACAATCATTTTCACCATGGGAATTTTGATCAGTTATTGTGGTCAGTGTCTATATCCCACCCCAGGCCTGTGTTTTAAGAGGTGTTAAAACACCTGGCTGATCAAATCATAATTATGGAGTGCAAATGTCCGGTCTCCCTTCTCATTATCATTTGGAATTTTAACAGAACATGCCATGAACTTCCAAAATACAGACTGCATGTGAATTGTCCCACCAAGGACAAAAACACTGAACCATTGCTGCAAAGTATCAAAGGATGCCTATCACTCTGTCCCCTGTGCAGCCCTGAGGCCCTCGGATCACCATCTGATTCATCTTAGTCATACCTGCAGGCAGTCGGATCTGCAAAGCCTGTGGTCAAAGGTGTAGGAAATGGACCATTGAGCCATAAGATCTGGAGCTCCAGGCCTGCCTTGACTGCACCAATTGAAGTGTTTTTGAGGCTGCATCTACAGATTTGGACAAACTTACTGACACTGTGAGACCTTACATTAGCTTTTGTGAGGACATATGTGCCCACCAAAAACCTTCTGTACCTTCAAAAATTACCCTCCATTCACAACAGAACTCAGGCAACATTGTCAGGCCCAGGAAGAAATCTTCAAAAGTGGAGGTCGGATCTGGAACAACCAAGCCAGAAATAAACTCAGAAAGGAGATCAGAGTAGTAAAAGGTACTACTCTTTCTACTTTCTGCCAATGACTCAACCACTCTGGAGAGATCTGAAACACATTATCAACGTCAGGAGATCATCCTCCAGACTACAGGGGACCATTAATTGGCTGATGATCTAAATAAGTTTAACTGCTGGTTTGATAAGCCCTCCCTCACACCCCTCACCCTCTCTTGCCGTTACTCACAATCAGATACACCCCCTTCTAGTCTCCCTCTCTTCTCCACTGACCCCTGCACCCAGGCTCTGTGTTGAGGACGTGTGCCAGCACTTCCCAAGACAGAAGACTATGAAAGCACTGGGCCCAGATGGCATGTCAACCTCCAGTCTGAAAGTCTGTACTGACCAGCTGGCTCCCATTTCACACTGATCTTCAACAGATCGCTGGGGCTGTGTGAAGTGCCCTCCAGCTTTAAGAGCTCAACAATCATCCTGGTCCCCAAGAAGCCCTGTATCACAGGATTAAATCACTACCGTCCCATTGCCCTAACATCTGTGTTTATGAAATATCTTGACTCAGTGATGCTAGCCCACCTGAAGGAAATCACCGGCCTCTTGCTCCACCTCCCTGCAGTTTCCCTACTGAGGGAACAGGTCATTGGGGATGCAGTCAATGTAGTCAGTATGGAATTGCACTATGTTCTCAATCACTTCAACTCCTCAGGGACATACAAAGGGGTCCAGTTTGTGGACTTCAGCTCAGCATTCAACACCATCATCCGAGATATCCACCTAACTAACCAAGCTCACTTTACCAGCCCCCATCTGCCAGTGGATTATAAACTTCCTGACAAACAGGAGGCAGCAGATGAGGTTTGGAAAATCACATCCAGGAGCCAGGCTATGAGCACTGGCATCCCCCAGAGGGATATGTCCACTCCCCTCTACTCTTCTCCCTCCGCGCAAATGACTGCACCTCGTTGAACGCCTAAACTTTGGGGATGACAGAGCCATTATTAGGCTTATCCAGGATGGATGAGCCTAATAATGGCTTTGAGTCTGCATATAGATGGCAAGTTGAACAGCTGGAACTTTGCAGTCACAACAATCTAGAGCTGAACATGCTCAAAACTGTGGAGATAATAGTGGATATCAGGAGGAGCCCCCCACACTAAATAACACAGTGTCTGTGATGACAACCGACAACCAACAGATTTCTGAGTTCCACAATCTCCCAGAACCTAAGGTGGACATCCAACATAGACACAATCATTAGAAAGCCCCAGCAGAGGATCTTATTCCGCCGTCCGCTCAGGAAGTTCAAACCGCCTCAGGAACTGCTGATTCTGTACTCCGCTGCAATAATCTAGTCTGTCCTCTGCTTATACTTTGCTGTCTGGTTAGGATCACATTTTAACCCACAGTTAGGTCTGTAGAGAAAGTCATTGGTGTCAACCTGTCCTCCATTCAAGACTTGTGCATCTCCAGAGTCAGGAAGTGGGCCGGCAACATCACTGCAGACCCATCCCACCCTGCTCACAACCTGTTCCAATTCTTCTCTTTTGCCAGGCAGTACAGAGGACTGTATACCAAAACAACCAGATATCGAAATGAACTTCCACAGGCTGTATTTCAAATGTTCAACATTCAACATCAAGTTCCAACCATACATCTTGTATAGTTACTGTAGTGTACATTGTGTGTATACTGGTATGTTCAGTCATGTCCATCTACCTCATGTGTGTATGCAAGCATCCTGCTAACACTTATCGAAGTATTTACATTCTCAGGACCATTGCACTTTATTGCTTCTTTCTTCAGCCGTATAGATTGAATTATTGTGTGTGTTTATTTGAAGATTGTTGTGTTGGCATTCTGTGTGAATTTTTGGTTGCAGTTATTATACCACTATATTGTTTATAGGGTTGGGGATACCTGCACTCAGTTGAGACTGAACCAGTCACTTGTATGAGGGATGATTTTTTTTGAAAAAAGTTGCGACCAATCTATGTGAAGTACCATTGAGAACCACTAAACCGGGGTCAAATTCCATTGATGTGAAGACCTACATGGCCATTGAACTGATTCTGATTCTGGAAAAAAAGTTAATAATTGCATGTGTAAGATCTTACCTTGAGCTAAGGCAGACGGACTAATGCTAATACATCCGTGTCCTGATAGGTGGAGCTGACTTCATGCTCGGTTACAGGGTTACATTATTTCTTCATGGGGGTTAGTATTACCTATTGGCTTGTGTAAGAACAAACCAAAGTGGAACAGCTGCAGGGACAAGGATGCTTTGATGAAAAGTAGTGGTCGCAGCATGTACTTTGGTTATGAACTGAAAAGGCTGTATCTATCAGTTACCAATATCTGTGTTCTAGCTTTTGATCGAGTCATTAGCAGGACATTCATCAAACATAACTCTATCATTTACATATTTAGTCACAGCAATGAGGTCAGCCCTATACTCAGACTGTTGGGTGAATACTAATCTCCATCTGCTCACATTTTGAAAAAGGGGGTTTTCATATGATGATGCAGCAGTAAAACGCCTTGTTCCAGCCTCTCAAAAGTCTTTCCAGAGAGTTTACTTGGTTATTGCTGGCACGTCGTCTCTCTATTTGGCTCATATTTTAGTCTTCAAACATGGTAGACCCCATATGTGTCCAGTAAGCAGCGCAGGTTACTGGAGTCTTTGATGCTCTTATGTGATGTTGGCGATTCCCGGAGGTTGATTATACTGCGTTTAATGCTGAAAGAAAGAGACAGCATAGATGATATCCCTCAAAGTAGCCATGGGATGTGGTCTCATTATTTACTGGACTTATCACCAGAGCAATCCATTGTGGGCAGATACTAACATGTTTTGACTTTTTTATATCTAAAATTAAACCAAAAAAGATGACCCTTTTAATGCCAAATGCATCAGCTGATGGCTGAACGTGAAGCATTTGGATAGCCCATTAATTTGAGGCAAGGATGAGTCAGAGTATTGCAGTTATCCAAAATCAATCAGCATTCCTTCAGTTCCTTCAGTGAATCAGAATCGACTATTCATTCAAGCTATGATGTGTTTTCAGTGATCAATATCAAGGAGGTAGAAAACACGAGAATAAGATTAAGAAATGTATAAAAGTCATCTGGAGAAATCTGATTTTAAGGGAATTGAAAAAAGACACATAAATAATTGTCTGATCCGAACAAATGCCTCGGGGAGCAAGTGCAAGAAACCTGTTGGTAAAATCTTCTCATTTGCTCACAAAGTGTGAAGACCTCTTGCATCCAAAACCTGAATCTAAATACCTTTCCCCACAAATCCATATCTATCTCAATAACATCTGAATGTTATCTGCAATTGTAATCTTAGTTCCTGTTTCGGAAGCTTGTAGAGTAAGGGCTTGTTTTTGCTGTGCACGTTATAGGATTTTTGAAGAGGGTCACTGAACTGTTTATATCTGGGAAATGTGGCCCAGTCAAAGCATTTTGACTGGTCAGTCGACTAGAAAAGCCCCCTGTAAATGCTGTCCATTTATTTACCAGTCACATCGTATTATAATAGCCTTCTCGAGTATTATTGAATACCTTATGCTAGTCATGTGGCCAAAAGATGAACTCCATCTGATTATCAAGTGACAACTGCCATTCTAGTGAGGTGCTTATCACAGAGAAAATGAGGGAGAATGAATAAGATAAAAAGACAGCGAGCAAAGTCGGTCTTTTACATCTCAAGGAGCTCCAATTTGTGCCTTTGTTTCTCACCCTCTCACCTTCCTTAGTATGTGTCTAAAATAAAAAGGACCACCATTTACCATGGGGACTCTTATCAGATGTGCTGTTGTGAATAATGAGGAACATGACCACGTCTTGGCTCTAATAAACTCTGTCGATTTCATGAACTCAATCTCCATCACACTCCTCGTTCTTACTCTAGTTCTTGCACTGCTGGGCAGATGGCTTTACTTTGGTTCTCTGTACATACCGTACAGCTGGGCACATGGCCACACTCACCTCTGACTACCCTGAGCTGCTGTCCCTAGAGATCATCTATTGAGAATACACTGCACCAAATGAAGTGGAAGCTACGGGCCTTGCTGTTCGTGCACCTTGATAGCCTGGCATCATCTAACTGCCTCGTCTATTGTGCAACATATAAATGCATGATAAACATTAACGGGGGAAAGTGTAGTCGTGAACTCTCGCTGCGCTTCGCTCCCTCTCCCCTTTCCATCTCTCCTCGCCTTTCTTCCAAGCACTCAGGATGTGCCAGCTGCATGCTGCCTTTGATTTAGCCTTGCCCCAGATCTGCTAGCTAATGAGCTGAGTGCTCAATCAATAATTCACTCATGTTTGAATTAAATCCAGGGTGATCAGATTCAGTTTCATACAAGAACGTAATCAGTGCCTTTCAGCTGCCTTGATCATGCTAGCGCTATTAGTCTCATCAGTCTTTTTCGTCTCCCTCAGAGTTAAGTTCAGTCTCATTTGCATGAGCTTCCTTTCACTCGTGCATTGACCAGCATGCAGTCCATGAAAAGAAGCAGAAAAGGTTTCTGCTTATCGTCCTTTTGGGGGGTTTGCCTCTCAATATCAACTCACCTTTGGGAATTCTTTGTAGAATAAGTATGGACTTGGTGTCACTATGAACGGGTGTATGCAAAATATGATTCTGCAAATATGACCTAATACATGATGGTTCTGAGAAAGGGTTCAGAGCAATCCACTTTAGATTTACTGAAGATATAACTTAAAAATCAAGGTTCACACAATGATATACAATGTGTTCTTAATCATGTCTTTACTGGGGACCATGGTAGATTAGTGGTAGAGAACTGAGGGGCCAGAGGTAGCAGGTTCAAACCCACCATGGGGCATCAGTAAGGGTTTCCAGCCTTGATCTGCCAGGGTCCATTTAAGTCCTTGGAGACATGGAGACTAATTGTGACATAAAATGGACCTCTCAATGGCTTTACTAACTGGACAGATCCTGAGAAAAGATATCAATTTCATGTAATTTTAAGACAGTACACATAAGGGGCAGCATAGCTCGAGAGGTAGGGTGGTTGTCTAGAACTTGGAAGTTTATTAGTTTGATCCCCCTGTTCCTTATAAAGCTGGTTGAAGTGTCCCTGAGTATGACATTTGACCCCTAATAGCTTGGGACAACAGATGAATATTCGCTTGGAGGCTTTACATGTTCATCAATATACACTGTCCATATAAAAGGATTCTATTCTATTCTATTGGTTTTTTATTTATTGATAATGCTGAACAAAATCCTGTTTGCCAAATTTTTGTTTGGGAAAAAGATGCATAAGGATGGAACAGATCTATTCAATTGATCACAGCTGAGTTTGTAGAATTGTCCAGCTTGAAACTTGATAATCACCGCTTCATTTTCCATTTTGATGTTTGAATAGCTTGGCTCAGTTTATTTTCTATACACCAACCAGCAAGTGTTTACAATAGATGAACTGTGCTGAAGTTCAGTGCAATGAACTTTTGTTCTTGCAAAATGTGAATAGTGATAAGCTCCCTGGAAGTGCTTTATTTACTAATTACCATTTTCTTTTTTTCTCAAAAAACTTTTTCTAGCTAGCGTATGAAATTGATGACTCTATTTGTCTATTTCTCAGAAGCAGCTCAATTTTTAAAATCCACCTACTGAACTAAACAGTCCCCCTCACAGGGATCTGTTGATATGCGTGCAGGATTACTTAAACAATTTAAAAGTTAAAATTACATTTAGTAATTTTGAGTCTTGTGTTTTATTTGCCCTCCATATCACTTATTAACAATAAACACAGAGATTTCTGGTTTAGCAAGGGTAGGAGGCAGCAGCAGGGGGTTGATATTGTCAAACTCAGCCATTAAGCACCTTCAGCCTAGATGGTATGAAAATGGAAATGAATCCTGTTAAATCAGGTGATTTAGCCCCTTCCACATGCTAACATCAGCAGTATACGATGGAGGCAGAATGACTATTTTTCATGTACGTCAGTCAATGGAAAGTTATGTAGCCATGAATGCTCTTTCTTTGCACTGTCCTGTTTCGGTTTTGAAGCGCTTTGACAGGCCGTTGGACTAGAAAAGTGCTATATATGCATTAGTCCATTTACCATTTTACACAACACAAAGATTTTTTGGATTGGGATTCAACCTGGCCTTCCTCCAATCACACATGCTTTTTTCTAACACTTAAGACACCACCACACCCACAGCATCCGATGTGGTTGTATTTTCAACACAAAAATCCTCAGTTTCAACAACAAAAAGCCAGAAGGATCATCAACCATGGTTATCAGAAACAGCATACTCGGCATTTAAGAAGCCACATTGTTCGATCATAGGCTGCTGGTATAACTTCAAATAAGTTAAGACTGAATCATATTCAGTCTTAACAATGGACATATGACGTGCATATTGTGTGCAGTTTGGTCCAATGTCTCATAACTGAGGTTACAGTGACTCACTATTTTAAAAGCTAATTACTTGGTATTAGTGTGTAATTTGACTGATACTCCCTCAGATTTGTGTCAAATTCTTTGGCTGGGAAACTCTATTAAAAAAACATGAGATAAAGATAAAACAAGATATATTAAGAAGTGTGTATACATACACACATATGAGGCATTAAATATAAAACAGCAGGTATGACATAATTAGGCATAAAATAGGTAATGATGAGAGCAGAATCAATCAGTCAAGTATAAAAGCTATAACGGTACTACATATATAATCAGTAATCTAAGATATTACACAGGTGGTCATCAGATTGTAAAGACAGTAAGGTTATACGTTATTCATTGAGAAGTCTTATGGCCTGAGGAAAGAAGCTGTTCCTCAGTCTGCTGGTGCATCTTTTGAGAGTCCTGTATCTCCTCCGTGAGGGGATCAGGGTGAACAGGCTATTGTGTGGCTGTGCTGAATCCTTAATGACCTGCGGGGACTTACTGACACACCGCCCGCTGTACAGCTCCTGAAGACTGGGGAGCTCACATCCAGTCATGTCCTTGGCTGTGGGCACAACCCTACCCAGGTCCTTGTGGTCCTTACTGGTATAGCTGCCATAGTGGCAATAAGGTCAACTTGTCAACACGTCTTGTAAATTAGGCTGGTTACTCTGTTCACCACAGCACTGTTTAAGATAACTTTTTTGAGAAGGTAAAATGTTGTGTAAATCTTTGCTCTGCGTATCATCATAGCCACAAAAATCAAACTGAAAAAACATTACTGAGACAATTGCTAATGTTCCTGTGGAGAATGGCATAATTATATAATAGTTACCCTTGGTTTTAACGGGAAACATTAGCATAGTTGAATGTTAGGAGGGATTAGTTTACTGTTTCTTACCTTCAACTATATCATCTATTGTATTTTACATTACAGTATTGAATGATCAAGATTAAATCAAACAAACTTGTCAAAATATCCTTTCACAGTTCCTCCTGATGACCCAGTGATAGTGGGTGCTCCGGTAGTGAGTCTTCGGGGAGGTGAACATCTGAACCTCACGTGCTATGCTGACAATGCCAAGCCTGCTGCTTCTATCATCTGGATCCGGAATGGCCTGGTATTGAGTGGCGCCATGTACTCCAAGGTATGACGTAAAGTTGGTCTACATTTGCAAATGTTTTGTTTGATGGATGGTTTAAAAAAAATTAAATCAAATTGAATGAAAAGAAAACACTCAACCAATAATGTTACTCTGTGGTCTGTAATGTCAGTGAAGTGACATTTGCTTGAGAAGGTTCAAGTCTTGTTTGACCTTAGCAAGAAAAACATATTCTTCTTTTAGAATAATAATGTGCATAATACCCGTGCACATCTTAAAAAAGGCACACAACATTGTTACAAATATTTTTATCTATCATTATGACTGTTGGCAACCTGCGAGGTTTTCATGCAAAGAAATGGACACATCCATGAGATTATCATTCCCCTAAAAGTCCTCCATCCTATCCATCATACCTTCTAAGTCCTACACCACTTTTCCAGGTCAGGGAAAAAGTGGTAGCATGACCTGTAGTCTAAACATACTTTCACCCCGTAACTTTTTTCAGCCACTCTTGGGGGGATCCTATGTCTTTGGCTCTCCTGGGGTCCATCTTTCCCTCATTGTGCCTGGTTTATATCCAAAATTAGGCACTACTCTCAGTATTCTCACCATTGACGGATGGAGACCCCAGGTTCAGAGGTGCTAATCCTCACCTTAGCTATGTCAAACTGGACAGGGAACTTCTCCAGATAAAACCAATAGGACCTCATCATCCGCTAATAGATGCTACCTTAATCTTACCACATCTCAGTAGTGCTCTGAGATGCTGTCTATGAAAATCAAAACCAAAAATCCAATAATTTAGATTATTTGTTAGAGTCACCATTTTGAGGAATCTTGATTTGAGATCAACAATACAGGCACAGCTCCTACACTGAGAGTAAATGGCCCAAGTGGCTTGTAACAGCAGCCATGATCCCACAGTACCTCTCATAAATTTCTCAAGGAACAGTCGTAGATAGATCAGATAAGCTGTATTGACTTATCCATAACTGAAGTTCACGTTTGTTTCAACTCTACATTATTGTTTCTGTGGCCAAAGGGGATAAAGTTGTCTGCCTAAACGTTGTTGGACCAGTGGCAATGGCATCAGTCCTAATGATAAGTAGCTTATGGTATTTCAAACTCATCCCAAAACTGCCATTCAACTGCTATTGTTTGCCTACTGGGCTAACTAGCCAGAGGTTGGTGCAGTAAAAGTGGGTTATTATTTGGTCTTGGTTCACTAGGGAACACATGACTAGTTTACTCCTAGATTCGCTCCTGATATTATATCTGCATTCAGCACCTGTGTCCTGGAACTGTTTCGTAGCACTTTTCTTTAAATGGATGTGGATGGATATTCATTGAATGCAGTTTGTTTGGCTGTGAAATATCTCTCAGACCTCAATGGTGATCCCTGTAATTTTTCTTCATTAATTACTTCATTACTCTTCAACACTTCATTACTCCCTGTGCCTAAGACTGGTACCACTGCCATCCATCTTTTGATTTGGTTAAATTTGAAAACACCACAATCTGCAGTGGGAACTATCACTGACAATGCTGGGTTTGAATACAGGAAACAGCTGAACTGGCTGATTCCGTGTTGTTCCATCAGAATTCCAGAGGTGTACAATCAAAACTGTAAAAACCTCTGAAGACTTCAACCTATCCAAAACCACTGGGTTATCAGATTGATTGTTTTGATGAAGTTCTTAAGGTATACAATCACAAAATCATTGATGTTAAATCAAATGAGAACAACCACCACCTAAGACAACTGAGAAAGCAGAATGTCTCAAAACCAATCCTGGTCCAAGTTTACATTTTAACCCAGTCCAGGGACTGTGAGGAACAATAATGAATAGATTAGAGTGTTATGGTGAACAGCACACCTGTTTTATTTGGTACTTAATAAAACACAAATCATGGCCCCCAGGATTCTCGGTTCCATAAGTTCAACAATCCATATTACAAAACCTGCAGGTGAGCGGCGGGTAGGGAGCTCAATTATTTACTGTGAGATTTAACTATGTTGAACACTATGGAGTATGAAAATAACACACACACACACACACACACACGCACACGCACAGAGACACAATTTGAGGTTATCTGCAGATTTATATATTCTTCACTCTGTTGGGGAAGATCAAAGGAATAATCTAGAAAGAGCTCAACGTGCACATGTATTTGAATCTGAGGTAGTTATTACAGAGCGTGTTGCCTGAGAATCTCTTCATTCAGGATATTCAATCGTATGTTCCTCTCTTTCTCTGTTTCTTTTTCCTTTTCCACCAGTCCTCTTAAAGGCTTGCTATATCAATTTAATGATGGCTGAGATTTTTAACTCTATTCTCTGGATGTGATAGAGCTCTCTCCCCATGCTTTAAACATGACAAAAAATGAGGGACTATTCCAATATGCTCAATTATTGATGTCTTCTTGGGCATTTTGTTCACTTGGCCTGAAAACCACATGGATAGTAGACACATCAGGAAACCCCAGTAATCATTGTTTGCCATTTGATGTGTTTTTAGCTATGGCCTTACCCACACGCAGAGAGCACCTAGCTTGCTCTCACCCACTTCGTTCATTAGAAGCCTCCTAGTGTGGTCTTGAGTCTCATCACTTGTTTATTAAAATCATTAAAATTCTACATTTGCCACTTTGCGTCACTCCACATGTCAGTGTGCACTCTGTGATTTTGTAAATGGGCTTGCTTGACAACTAGGGTTATGTGTAAGCACTTAGTGCCTAGTAATGTTTTATGGTTTTACATTAGTGTTGATTTATTTATTCATGTATCTACAGTACCTGTCTACCTATTTATGAAGCAGCCCATCTATCCATTAACGCCGTTATCATTTTGCTAAGTCAGTAAATACGTGTGTTTTTTCCTCTGAATGTGTATTCGGTGTTTGAGCTTGATAAATATGGTTCCTTTCCAAATATGATAAATGATAAATCAAAAACAAACTGCTTTGTGTTGCACATTTGTCATACATAAAAATGTCAGTGTGAAAATGCTGGAATGCAATTATAGTGGTCTCACTTCGCAGTCCATCTCTTGGCAGTACTTCACCATATTTGACACACTTCAGGCATTTTTAATGATTAAGATCAATTCAAAACAGAACTGAGGACTAATAGAAATTCTATGAATAGGTGGTGGAAATGTTCATGTGACTGTTGGGCATCACTGTTTGGTCATATTTAGATATTAATTTGCAGTTATTTCCTGTATTGTAATGAGTCCAGCAGCAAGTTTGTTTTTTGATTTACAAAAACCACTGTAAACTGACTCCTAACTCAGGGGGTAGGGCAGTCATCTAGTAATCGGAAGATTGGCCGTTCGATCTCTGGTTCCTTCAGAATCATATCAAAGTGTCCTTGAGCAATACACTGAACCCATAATGGCTTGAAAATTAGCCCGGTGGCTAAATCTGGTGTTCTTAAATTATAAATGGTCATCAATATGCCCTTTCCCTATAAAAAGATCCCCTTCCAAACATTTCACTAGTCTGTTCAGCAGATCAAAAAGCAGAAGCCCCTTCTCAACTCGATCTGAGTTTTGTTCCTAGTTCTGTGTCCTTTCCTGTCCTTCAAAACTACTATTGCAATTAACATCAGTCACTTCATTGTCAAAGCACAGAAACATGAAACCAAAGGGAATGTAAAGGTGATTGGTTATGCCACAGTGCAGTGGAGAAAACAGTATTTGATTATTTCCCAGGGTGTGATGATTGTACTTACTAAAGACCTCAAAAAGCTTTTCTCTCCCTTGACAAGTCTGAAATATGTTCAGCTGTCAATGGCCAACTTTACTAGTGTGGCATGTAGCAAAGCGGATTACTCTTTCAATGTTGTATGCACAATTTGTATGAGAGGTCCATTTTGTGTCACCATTAGTCCCAAGATTGTGGGGTGGACACAGACGTACATAGAGTTGGAGGGATTAAGGTCAGATGGCCTTCCTCATGCCCATGTGCAGGTTGCATGTATGTAATGATGATATATAGCAATGGATGTCCTTTCCCTCCAAACCTTTGTACTAAATGCATGTTTTTAAAAAAACAACATGTATTGGTTTCAATAGATAAACTAACCATGAACATAGGGATGGACAGCAAGCTTATTTTTTTCATTATGTTTGCCTTTTATTGTATGCAAGGAGGGTTTAGGTTTTTCAACATTGAGTTAATGGTTTGAATAAATGCAAAACAAGTCAGCACGGTTCAGATGTACCATTTAAGCTCTGAATAATCATTTTTATGTTGCTGAAGAGTTTTTTTGACTCCCATGAACAACAAGCTTTCTTTCCTCCATGCTCATTTTCCGGTGATCTCCATGGGAAAGGCAAGGAAGGGAAAAGTAATTAAAGCAGTCCTCATGGTGTGCAACTTGAGGAGTTTGCTCATTCAAAGCTGGATGGATAACAAAACTTTGTTTTTGTTGTTCCACCTCATGACATCGCATAGATACCTTAAGAGGAATAAATCACACAATCTAGGTGGAAATCCTTGTGAAATATTGCACTTTAGAATTATGCATTTGGCAGGAAATATAATCTAATTTGTGGTTGGTCATTGATTAGTAACAATGAAACAAATTGGAATTTGTATGCATCTCTTTAGTTCTGATATTGGTTGTGAAAAGATTTTGCATCTGCTAAATGTTGAAATCAAACGGAGCAGAAGTGAGCAAACAACCATTTATAGTTTCAAAATATGCAGAGGAAGCCTCTGTGGAGCATGGACTGTAATTCATCGACTTGTTGCTAATCCTAGAGGGTGACAAAAAGAGAAAAAGACCAACTAATCAAGGTACTTTATCTTGCTTTGAGTGTTATGCTTATTTCAAGATGAGGCTTGTGAAATCTTCTGATCCTACTGGCAGATAGGTTTGCTTGTTTTGAGAAAGTGACTTGTTTCATGATTTCAAAACTTGTTATAAGGCATTTTCACCAAATGGGTAGAGAAATCTAAAAACAAGAAACTTGACATGTCATTGTCAACCCCTTATCTGAAGTCGGGTCATGGACGTTCTGGTGCCTGTCCCAGCATCCATTAGGCAGAAGGCAGAGAAATACCCTGGACAGACTGCCAGTCCATCCCAGGATAGAAGCGGGGGACCAAGGCTTGATGGTCATCCTGATTCCCTGAAGTGGATTTGAACCCTGAGTTATCGCAGCCCCAACAAGACACCTGATTTGAGAAAATCTTTATTTTCTTGAGTAAATGGCTTGAAAGAAGTCCAGTCATCATGAACCAAGTGCACTTTCTTGAAACAATGAAAGATATCCACCAACAGCATCGGAAAATTTCACAAGCGACATCTTCAAATAAGTACAATGAGATTTAAAACGAGATTAAATGCTTTTATTACCTTGTCTTTGTTTTGCAGGGGAATTATTTGCTAAACAATTAGAAACATACTAAAGCTCTGTGACTGGTCTACAAAATGTGTGGTACATCTGTGATGCATATTTGATTATGTACTGAACCCCTTTCCACACTAGAAACTATTAACTCGGGATTAGTTCTATATTCATGAAGTAGCCTCGATCTTCAAAAAAGAGAGTTAAATCAGGAGATGATTGAATTGGTGAGTGTGAATTTTAGACCTGAGTTAAGAGCAAGATAACCCACTTTTAATGGGACAATTGCTTCTGTGATGAGTCCAAAATGTTTCGACAGTGTAATTTTATTTCCTTGGAGAAATTAATTTGAAGAAAGTGAGGCAGATTTTTTTTTCAATTCCACCTATCTTTTTTGTTTTGAAGTGATTATCAAGCAACCACTAATTTATCATACATTCATTTAGAATTTGAAACTATATTAAGATCTTAATACTTCTATCACAATATATTATATCAATAGGACACAATGTGCTCATACCCTCCTGCTTTTGGTGATAGAATCATTACTTAGAATAGTATTCCCTGTGTCTCATGAGTGGAAAGAGAAAATTACCAGATTAATTATGCACGCTGTGCAGCTTAAACCTGGAATCACTTTTCTTTCCTCAGACCCTACTGCGAGATGGTAGGAGAGAGAGTACAGTCAGTACACTTTACCTGTCTCCCAACAATGTTGAGTCTGGCCAGCAAATCACCTGTCGAGCCTCAAACAAAGCAGCCCCCAATGGAAAAGATGCTACTGTTACAATCGACATTCAACGTGAGTATGACTGAATGTTGATTTGGCTTTTAAACAAAGCTATTTTCTTTCCCACAAATATTATGCCTTGTTTTAGTGTCATTAACTCCACTGAGCAGTATAAAAATATGTTCATACCCTGTCGCTTTCATTACAAATGCATGATCTGGCCACCGTCATTAAAAATGCAATTAGTAGAATTGGTAATAGTAGTCTGATGAATATTATAGATATTATTAGGGAAGCAGCATAGCTCAGGAGGTAGGGCAGTATAGTAGTCAGAAGATTGGTAGTTCAATCCCCAGGCGCTTCAGAACGCCTGTCGATGTGTTTTTGAGCAAGACACTGAACCTCTAATTGCTTGGGACTAAAGATGCAAATTAGTCTGGAGGCTAAATCCCATGTATTTATTGTAAAATGTTCATTAATATGCACTTTCCCTGTAAGGGTGATTATTGTTATAATGTTCTCAGCCATTGACGCTATACAGTACCAGTCCACCTGTGCACACTTTGATCATGGCTTCATTTTCCCTCTCTCCCTGTGCCACATCAGTGTGGTATTCCAATACAGGAAAGAGGTTCCCTCTGTGAATAATTGAATTGTCAGACGATATTATTTGATTTCAAAAACTATTTGCTTCAAGTTATGGATTTGGAATATAAGACTTTTGCATCCCTCACAGTATCCTCAAAGCTATTAAGTATGACTAATAAAGCAGAAAATGCTTTTCAGAGATGCATTACTCCTGACAGATCTATTCTTCTCCCTCATGCATTCCTTTTCTCTGCTTCATTTTTGTCAGAGAAAATGAAATGGAGTCCATAAACTACAGCTTGGAGTGACTGAACTGATTAATTGTTATGCTTATTGTCAAAGAGGCCCCAATCCCTTTTTCATGCAAAACAATGGTAGTACCACCATTTTTCATGGAAAGTCAATGGCATTAGGGAAACAAATGTCTAACAATAAACCTTCTTTCCTCTGTGAGTAACCTTGGGCAGCAGTGACTTGGTAACATGCAGTGACTTATATAAAACAAATCAGTCTAGTCTTCTGAATATGCTGTACTTCACCAGTGATTTCCATCTGCCTCCCCAGTAAAATGAACGGTCTGCTTTTTGCTTTTTGTTGATTGTTTTTTTATGGGTTTTTGGTTTCACTTGTTTGTTTGTTTGTTTGTGGGGATGTTAAACACTTTATTAGCTTTTCAAGAAGGACAGAAATATAGCGCAGATAGCATGTTTGGTTACACTATACATTAAGTGCATGTAATAAGTGCTAGTTCACAGGTAATAAGGCCCTTATTCGTCAAGTCCTTGTAAAATGTTTATTAACAGTATTATGTTGAGTAAACCCATAATAAGCCTCTGATATAACATTATTATATATACTATATTATGGCGGTGGACATGAACTTAGATGGAGCTTGTACTGCTCCTATATGATAGGATAGTTTAAATACAGAGGATAGATTTCTTGGTATGTATTTAGAATGACAAACGATAAGTGGACTTGTTCTTATAAAGCACTTTCTAGTCTAGCAACCACTCAAAGCACTTTGCAATGAATGTCTAACATTTTCCAAACATGGGGGATTTAAAAAATTATTTATTCTTTTTTAAGGCCGAATGCCATTTAAATAAACCCATAATAATAAAGACACTTCAGTGGTTGTTTTGAATTAAGCCGATGAATGTTGATTTATTTAGGATATTTAAGCAAGCAATTTAGAAACACATTTTACTTTTCAATGCTGGTAATTTTGCATTCCCATCAATTTTCTGGTGAAACCCAAAAGAATCTTCATAATGATCGTATTACATAGACATATAGTCATATACATAAATGCTGGAGCTATCTTAAATTATGGCATTTTTACACTGAGAAAAATGGTAATGTAAGCAATACGTTTACTTTCTCAGACAGAACCTGGACTGTCACATGAATTGGATGCGGGCTCTACCAACATTGCTATGAATTGAAATGTTGTTAGGAAACATATTCTTGGTTTAGAAACGTTGAGATATTAATCTATCCGGGTTCATAGCAAAATGAA
>OMLC01081577.1:0-10517 GCA_900302585.1 Regalecus glesne
CAGAGGTAAAGGGAAGGTCTACAGATGGTGGTGAGACCAGCTATGTTGTCTGGTGTGGAGACAGTAACACTGACAGACAGACAGGAGGTGGAGCTGGAGGTGGAGGAGGTGAAGATGCTGAGATTTACATTGGGAGTGATGAAGAAGGACCAGATCAGGAACCAGTATATCAGAGGAACAGCTCAGGGTGGAGGGTTAACTTTAGAGACAAAGCCAAAGAGGCCAGAATGAGATGGTTTGAACATGTGCGGATGAGAGATGCTGGTATACTGGGAGAAGGATGCTGAATATGGAGCTGCCATGTAAGAGGAGAAGAGGAAGACCAAAGATGTTTATAGACGTGGTCTAAAACACACTAAACACCAAAAGAGCAGTTCATTTGTCCTTACTTTAACCAATGTCGGTGCAGGTTTTGAAGGAGCCACTGTGGTAATTGGCTGCACATGGATGGCAGCTGGGCGGCAAGCTGGCTGCTCATTGGTTGAGAGTGCTTTCATGAAGTCTGCAGTTGTCTGGGTAACTAGCTGAAGGGGCTAGGGAGGTGCAGCAAAGAGAAAGCATTTGACAGCTGTAGTGGTTGAATGAGAATGACTTATTAAAGGTTATATGCTGTTTCCAGAAACTTCAACCTGATGTAAATCCAGATGCATATAATACAACCATTGCCCTGTTAACAAGTCACGGTAATCCTCCCAGCACTTATCAGCATTCACAAACCTGCTCTGTTGGTCCCAGGGGACCTAATCCTAAGAGTGGATCAGTTTCGGGCATTGTATCTTTTGGGGTTTGAAAGCAACTGAAATGTGGTCGGCATTCATTTGAAACTAACAAAGTCACTTAGGTGAGTGATGAAAGGTCCTACTCAACATTGTCTCTGGATGAAGTGATTCAACTTTCTGACATTTCCTCACTTGGACTATTGAGCGTGGATCAAGAAATACCTGCATGGTGTTGGGTAGTGGTGATTGGATTGGGGCTGGAGAGGGGGCCTCTAGAACCCTGCTCTCACTTGGTGAGGGAGCTGAGTTCTGGGACTCCTGGCTGGCTGGTTGCTCAGGGGAGAAGGCATCTCCGCTGTCCTCATCCAACACCTTGGGGTAATTCACCTGACCCACTGCCGGATAAGCAAGGTAGAGGAGAGGAGAGTGAGTAATACTGAACTTTTCAGTATGATTATTTGTACTTGTGTGCTTTTATTTGTGAACATTGGTTTAACCAGAGGAAGTTGTAAAATTCTGCCCTGCTCCATATTCTCACGCCTGTGATGAGCTTCCTGTGATCCATTGGGACATTTAGCCTTTGAATATCTTGCTCAAAAGCACCTTATCAGGAGTTGTCAGGCACTTGGGGCTCTCAGATAGGGGACTACTTTCAAGTGACAGGCCTGCACGTTTACTCTCTATGTTATCACTGATGAGAGAAACGGCACACCTGTCATGCTATTACTCTAACTCCTTCTTCTAATTCTCAATCAAAGCTTGCTAAAAATAGTCCTTCTTTATCCATGACCTGAAACGCTTCATTATCCCCACTGACAGTGGTAAGCACCTACAATAATTGCCAGTGTGCCTTCCCCTTTTTGGCTCCCCCTCTCTCACCGATGATGGCTTCTTTAAGGCTGGAGTCCACCGGCAGGATGTTCTTCTCCACCAGCTCCATGGGGCCGGGGCGTTGAGCGATTTTCTCGTTCAGATTGTCAGCCAGCCTGGCCCTCTTCAGTTTCATCTGGGTGGCTTGCAGTGAGGGCTCTGCCCCAGTCTCTGAAGGAAAAACATCACACCAGAGACATCTGAGGTGAGATGACTCTGTTTGTCGGTTATTATTATTTGCTATGGGGATGCTGTGCTGGCTTTACATATGTACATCATTGGTGCATGCTCTGATCCAATGCATACATTGCTCAATGGCAGAAAATAATCTTACCCCCAAGAGTCAGGTGGTTTCAGATGGAAAGACTGATAGTTAGTGGCTAAACCCATGCAGCCACACAGGAATACAGTAAAAGTTGCTTTTTGAGTTGTTTCACTAAATTCATTTTCATGTGTGCCACACAGGCCAAACCTTACTTTGCTTCTACAGCAAGAAGTAGTGAAACAAGTGTAATGAGAAGTTCCCATGATTCACTGGCCACTTTTCTCAACACATGAGGCAATACCAGTACTGTGAGTATTGGATTCTGGTTGTCAAGGTGTCGGATGACCTCTACTTTAACAAAGGTGAATGCAGTGGTTAGATACACATCTATACCTTGGAGGATGTGCATCCTAACCAGCTCTGCCCTCTCCGGACGGCTGCGGATCTTATGCTTCAGGAAGTTCTCCGTCTGAACAGAAGAGAATGACAAGCATGGTCAGAGAAACAGCTTCAATCACATCTATCTTGTTTGAAGATTTGAAGTGAAGAGAAGCTGCTATAAACCCATAGCCCCCATGCTGACTGCATGGTTACTCAGTGTGACAGCCCCTCTTTTTTCCTACTGGCTGAAGAAAACCCTGTCTTTAAATCCAAGTCAGCTACGGATTCTTCCCACTCGGATCTACTGCTATCAGCCTCGCTTCGTTTCCCTCATCCCAAAATCTACCCAAGAAGCACTATATGATAGAAATAAACATATAGTTATGCTTAAAGTATCAGTAATAACAGCTTTTGTGTTTGCGTGGAGCTGCTTTGTCTCACTGCTGTAACGTTCACTATCATGTTTCTGCTGTCCTATGCTTACTCTACTTTTCTTTATGACCAACGTCATGACATCTAAAGCCATGCATCCCATCTTTAAAGTACAGCACAACTTGTGTTCAGTAGTTAAGTTTATAACCATTTTCAATGCATGCCTTACCCTGGCTCTTTCCAGGCTGCGGATCTGTCCATGGAAAGCAGCAGGGCTCTTCAGAGCTGCATCCAAACACAACAACCATGTCATCAGTGCACAATTCAACACATGGTGCGATGAAACTATGAGATCCACAAATATGTCCTCTCAAATATGGCAGAAACCACTTTTAGATCACATCTGTCCATTAAAAGCAGTCGGGAAAACAACAGTTCCCTTATTACAAGCTAATCCAAAAGAGTCATTGGTGTGCCACGTGTCAATGGGCTGCGGTAGCTCAGTGGTAGAGCGCTTCGGGAACTGATAAACCAGAGGCTGCGGGTTCAAACCCACCACAGGGTGTCAGGCATCTGGCCTTACTAGACGACCACTCTACCTCCTGAGCTACGCTTAATGTTTTCCTGAACTAGCTTGCTTTGGAATGTTTTCCCCATGTATGAAGGACATGCCGCCATCACATAAAGCAGACCTTTTGATCCCATTACTAGGTTATTTACACAGCACCAGTGAAGGGATGTTTGTCTGCCGACTGTTGATCAGCACAAGCCTTTTACACTGTACGTGATTATTTATTCTTAACACATCGACTCTCAGTTTTCAGCCACATCTGGGTTCAGAAACAGGTGTGTGAGCTGCTGCAGCTGTGGTACTCACGTGGCATGATGCCCTGCTCCACCAGTTGTTCACGGGTACGTCTTTGTTGGAGCCTCAACTGTAGAACTGTGGGCAAGAGAAAACATAGAGACCTGGGGTGAGTTGTGCTGGCAGTCAGGTATGAATGAAGAAAATCGGAAAGTGGAATGAAAGGGGAAATAAGGAAAAGAAAGAGAACCAATAGAAAGGAGAGACTAAGGAGAGGGACAGGAGGAAGAGGAAAGAGGATTCCGTCATGTTGCCCATCATGTGAAGACAAGCAGCATCTGGATCTTCTCTTCCTCCAGTCAACACATTACCTTTCCAGGTGATCCTCCACATGACTCTGATATGAGTACCAACCACCAACCCAGTCAATACGAAGTCAATATGAAGAATACACACCAATCCCTCTCTGGAGAGCACACCAACCCTCAACAACTAAACTCCCTTCTCAGGGTCTCTCCACACACAAACCATCAGCAACCAGAGATTAGACACCGGTTCCCTTTAAATTGATCAATCTGGCCATTTCAATAGCACTCTCATCTGGAATGGCTTCAGGTGAGTGGTGGTGTGATGTCATCACTGAGGGACACAGTAGAAACACAGACAGCAGCTGTAAGGTAGCAGTGGTGTTGTTTCTCCATCCTTATCCAGTCAGCGAAGGTAGACTGAGCACGTTGTCTTCATCCAAAGCCTTCCTTGCTCAACATCCAGAGTTCTACTAAACACTTAAACAAGCCCACAAAGGGGGAAGGACCGGTCCAAGCTGCCTTGCTTAAGGGCACCTCAATAATTACTTTTAATTTGAGCATAAAATGTTTAACATTCAAAGAACATTCTAAAATGTCATCGATCAACGTACAGGCGTAAGGACCAAAACTAACCGTGCTGGCTACAATCATTCCCCAACTGTCACAGCAGTACGGACACTCAACAGTCAACTGCTGTTTATTTGCACAACAATTAAAATACAAAAGGCCCATAATGCAACGTTACAAAAGTAGACAGGGTCTCAAATACGGTGTAGAAAACCATGTCTAGGAAGTTTAGAGGATTTGTGTGTCCGTCCATCATCAACCGCTATTCAAAATCGGGTCGTCGAATTGTGCCGGAACCCATCACAGCGCTCACCAGGTGAGGCGAGGAAACACAATGGACAGGTCCTCATTCCATCTCAGGCCTTGAGCAGTTCAGGGATTCGATAGAGAAGATGAAGGCTCACCTGCTCTGAACCTGTTGGTGCAATCGGCTGGTGCCTCCACCTCCATGCAAGCCATGGCCTCAAGCAGACAGGACTCCAGCACCTCCACACAGCCAGCTACCAGACCATGGAACAACCACAAGCTCTATGGAGCCCTTTGGGGTATTTGCACTCCAGATAAGCAGCAACTGTCCGGCCCACCCATATACATAAGCCTAAATGCATGTCGAGTTGGTTTGCAGAGCCAAAGGACAGAGCCACAGTACCTGTGAGAATTCCCCAGGAGGGCAACTGGCCATGTCCTCCCCATTCCCCTCCTATCTCTTCCTCTTTCTCTCAGTCTGTCAGTTTGGACCGGAGCGTTTGCCTGCAGTGAGCGATCCACACACAGCCAGATGCACCAGATCAGACTGGCTCCAGTTACCTCCCGAGACACTGAAGGGTCTGACTCCGTGCCACCAACCAACCCCCGATGGTGGAGGTTCATCCCCTTCTTCCTCATCATCAACGCTGCAATCCGATTGGACAGGCCTGTGGCAGCAACTTGCAGCGTTTGATAAGCTTGTTAAATACATGCTACCCATTTAGGTTCTTCTACAGGCTAAGACACAGAGCCAAGCAGCCTTGATACTGGATACCCCCACATGACACAGGGTCTACTTCAACCACCTGATGCACTTCAGTAAGGACAGTATTGTTTGTAGCTCCTTGCTGAGCAGGTGATGTAAAACTATACAATGACATGCAAACTTACATGACAATATCATCCTCTAACTAGACCAGGATGGCTCTAAGACCACACTTCTCTGCAACCGACCACAGAACCGGATGCCTGTAAAGCACCAGAAGCAAATATGGAAAACAGTAAAAGCAGCAGCATTTGAGTGACATATGCCAGCATGGGTCTGTTTGTCCAAGGTGACTCTACGCAGACATCCATCCAGTCACCGTGCCCTCTTTGACTCTGACAACACACCCCTCTGACCTCTGACCCCCACACAGACTGAGGAGATGAGCCATAGACACGACTGGGATATTTACACTCATGTGTGAGGGACACACACACATTCCAGTAGATGTGCACTGGTTCACATACACCAAGGCTGAATGATTTACATAAAACAAGCTCTCCTGGAGACAAACATGCTGACACAGCTCCAGCCTCACATACACAGCACTCTTGTGGAGAGACCCTGATTCACTTCTTTACTGCTGGCATCTGTGAGTCATTCCATAGATTAACCGCTAGTCCAGCAAGAACTGTGCAGACAGATTTTGACTCGCCGCATTCACTTCTCAAATAGATGGCTGCGAGTTAGCCTCAGATGTATTTATAGCAAATTTCTATTCACTTACTTTCTTATATCCCATGTTTCAGTTTGATATTTTTTCCACCACACACATCAGCTATGATCTCATTTTACTCACCAGTTTCATTTAGTGGATGTTGGACATGGACCAACGGTGTCTTATAGGACTGAACAGGAACGCCACGTGTGTTAAAACAGGTTCGATGCAAACCAGTTCTCTAACTAAAACTAGAACATTTAATCATATTACACCAGTTCTTGCCTCCTTTCATTGGCTCCCTCTGAATATTAGATCTGATTTCAAGGTGTTTCTACTAACTTTTAAAATCCTGAATGGACCCCATCATTCCCGTCTGATCTCCTTATACCGTACGGTCCATCTCACACTCTCCTCTCTCTTAACACAGGACTCCTCTGTGTGCCCAAAGTTAAAGACAGTCATCTGGTGGCAGGGCCTTTTCTTTTCAGGCCCTGCCACCAGAATAACCTGTGTGCTCCCATCAGACAACCACACTGTCTAGATGCCTTTAAATCTCAACTTCAGACTCATCTTTAGCCTTAACTTACAAACAGTGATTTTACATCCTGTGATTCATAATCTGGACCACATGGCCAGTGGGTTTCTGTCTCCATGAGTTGACCAAGCACTGTTCTCTGCTGATGACATCATCTAGTCAGATCATATGGTGGTGACTAATGTAAGCTGTGCTCTCATCTAGTTTCTCTGACTGAATGAATGTCCCTCCATGTTTCCTTTTTTTAAAATCATTTTCTATGTGTGTGACCTCAGAGGTACCTGGGAGGCTGAAACCTGTCATCAGTATCAGCCTGGTGATCAGGACTATAATGCTAGACTGGTGTGTCTGCTGCTATTCCACCTCTTTAAAGATCCTCCTCCATCTGTCCATGTGTCCACATGAGACATGTGGTGAGTCTTGGCCTGGTGTCTTGACGTGTCTGTATTTTAGATGTTCATTGATTAGTACCTTGACTATGAAGGAGGTTATCATTATTATTACTGTTTTACCTTTTGGAGCTCAGTCACTATTCTGTTATCCTGAGAGGTCCATTTTTTACCCATCACCAATGGTCCCCATGTTGTGGGTTTGGACACGGATTTAAATGGAGCTTGGGGGATTAAGGTTGGACCATCAGTGTCTTGCTCAAAGACACCTCTACATGCTTTCTGCAGGACTTAGGATCGAACCACTAATCTCTAACTACTAGACGACTGTCCTACCTACTGAGCTATGCTTCCCCGTATGATCTTAATCGATCAGCCAAACCACAGAGTTTCTGCTAACGGACTACCATCAGAGTCCCAGACTCCCTCTGGCCTCGAACCTCCGGCTCCAGACACCTGACTTGGTGGAGGTCCAACCACACCAGGGCTATTCTAACGTCTGTCGTACACATAAACACCTTCAAGCTAGAACTGGATATGGCAGGAGGGATTTGGCAAAGGGCTGGGAACGAGCTCATAGGGTGGAAAATATTAGGTATGTACTAAATTGTGTGTGTGTGTGTGCACGTGTGTGTGTGTGTGTGTGTGTCGCGAGTCTTGCCGAAGGGGGAAATGACCGACGCTTTCAGATGCTCAGGCACTACTATTGTTGTCATTCCACAGAATCTTTCCATTGCCGGACAAGTTTTGATACTGCTTTAGTCAGAGCACCAGGAAGAGTCGAGAGACCAGCAGAAATCCAGTTTTCCAAAGTCTGTCTGACTTGAGTGCTGGGATAACTCGTCTCCAGGTATAGACACCATGCATCTGATCAGAGTAAGCTGATGGACCAGAGAAGCCCGTGGATCGTGAAGCGTGAGCAGTATCACCGAGAACTGGCTGAGCGATCTCCCTACGCCATCTATGCTGTAATTGGTAACTAGAAACCCCAGTGGTGGTTCTGACCCACTTCCTAAGCCCCACTAATAGCGTACTCATCCATCAGCATCTCCATCAGGCTGCCAAAATAACAACAGCGTTCTGACAGTGATGAGTAGGTAGCGTGTGAGCTCGCCAGATAGAGAGGGTTTGATTTTCTCTGTATGCCTTGCAGAAGAGTTGCTGGGGAATGTTAGAACTTGAGGAATCCATTTTACAAGGCTCTGTAACTGATGGATCAAGCTCAGGGGGATACGTGCCAGTGTGCAGATTGAAGAGAGTATATAAATATGTCTGGGGACATCATAGTGCATTAATAAAAATGTGTGGTTCTCTGCTCTTGGCCTTTAGCTCAGCCGGTTTGACAGCCATCATAAAATGCTTTGCTCTGTTGTTGTGAGCACCAGTGGTTCCCAGTGACATGTCATGAAGCTGGACCAGCACCAACATGTGGTCAAACTGAAGCCCTCAGCCTGCTGAACAGAAATGAGATCTTTTCTGTGTTAGCAGTAACAGTAGGAAGGAACATGATCTCAACTTTGGTTTTCAGAGAAATGGGGTCGTGTCACCGTCAAAACACAACATACAGCCATCACCACTGTGCCTCCTTCAGCTGCATACCCTCTCTTCCTCTGAACAGCAATGAGACGGTTCCTCTGTTATTATATAGTAAAGAGGGAACCAGCATTCATAACTCTGCTTTAGCTGTAGGGACAAAACATGGTGTCGTTCCCCAGCCTAACCGATGGTGACTGCTGTCTAACAGTGCAAGCCCCATACAGCATGCTTGGACTCACCGTTCTTGCGTTCGTTGAGTGGCGGCAGGTTCTGTGTGGACTGCAGGGAAAGCTCCTCCATCTCATGGGTCATCGCCTCGCTCTGTGGGCTGGGCACCAGCAGGCTTGACATCCCACAACCCCCCACTGCTCCCAGCAGCCCCTGGGAAGCCTGGGACTCCATCCCACCTCTGAGTGGTGGGAGTGGGGGAAGAAGGATGTCAGAGGTGTCCAGGTAGCCGGTAGGGATGTGGACCAGTGTCACTCTGTGATACCTGGAAGGAGATGGAGAGAGGCAGACAGACATAGCTGTTGAATCACATGTCGAGAATAGAAACCTACCAGTGTTTAGTTGGAGGGCTCAGACAGATCCATGGTTCGCTGCTATTTGGAAGGATCCTCACAGCCTCCACTATTATAGAGGAACAGTCATCACCGTGTAGGCATGACTGCCTCACCAAAACTGGCTAACTGCTCACAGTGGCATTTCATCTCAATCATCTGGAAGGACTCAATCGGGGCCCTGATCACTCATTAACTGAGCCGATTGGGTCATTACATGAAATAAGCGTTTGACAAACCACCGGCCTGTGGATGAATGTTTCCTGTGTTCAAACAGCCCTCATAATCTGGAATATGACATTGCTGTGGCAGCTTCAAATACCGGGAAGGGAAACCGTTTTGGGGAACAAAACAAACAGTTCAGTATCCATGACTTCCCAATACACCCATAACCAGTAGATGATGGACTGCTGACATTCAAATCATGGACGTCATTCAGCCCACAGCCAGCCAGGCCAGGGTCTAAGTAGCCATTACTGCCGATCCTCAGGTATTACTGTTGGCTAAGACTCATGCTGTGTGCCCCCAACACCACATGCACACACAGGCTCAGGGCCAGAGACAGGGGACAAGGGAGGAGAGGGGAGCAGGATGCTGTGGCCATAAATTCAAGTAGTGAAACGTTCAACCTTCATGAACAACTATTGGAAAATGCTGGTGTACAAAGTTAAACCATAAAGCATACGAACCTCAACCCGCCACTGAGTCAGCTACGTTAGGCTCGTGTCATCCAGCCTCTACCTCATCTAGCCTCTTTGCCACATAACCACAGAGAGAGAGAGACAGAGACAGAGAGAGAGAGAGACAGAGAGACAGAGAGAGACAGAGAGACAGAGAGAGACAGAGAGAGATGGAGAGAGAGAGACAGAGAGAGAGACAGAGAGAGATGGAGAGAGAGAGACAGAGAGAGAAAGAGAGAGACAGAGAGACGGAGAGAGAGAGAGAGACAGAGAGAGAGAGACAGAGAGAGAGAGAGAGAGAGAGAGAGAGAGAGAGAGAGAGAGAGAGAGAGAGAGAGAGAGAGAGAGAGAGACAGACAGAGAGTGAGAGACAGAGAGAGAGAGACAGAGAGAGAGACAGAGAGAGAGAGAGAGAGAGAGAGAGAGAGACAGAGAGAGAGAGACAGAGAGAGAGAGAGAGAGAGAGAGAGACAGAGAGAGAGAGAGACAGAGAGAGAGAGAGACAGAGAGAGAGACAGAGAGACAGAGAGAGAGAGAGACAGAGAGAGAGAGACAGAGAGAGAGAGACAGAGAGAGAGACAGAGAGAGAGAGAGACAGAGAGACAGACAGAGAGAGAGAGAGAGAGAGAGAGAGAGAGAGACGGAGAGAGACAGAGAGAGAGAGAGAGGCAGCCATGGAGCAAAGGGCCCAGGTCAGATTTAAACCCGAGCTGCTGTAGGAAGGCCTCAGCCTGATATGGTACCAGGTGAGCCACCGAGGGCGCTCCCGAGACAGCCCTCTTTCAATCTGAATGTGGAACTCCTGTTGTTGTTGTTGTTGTTTTTCTTCTTCTTCTTCTTCTTCTTCTTCTTCTTCT
>OMLC01081578.1:0-22840 GCA_900302585.1 Regalecus glesne
ATATATGTCCTGCAAAGAAGCGTGTCGAGGTGTCCTTGAGTTAGACATTGTTTCACTAACTGCTCTGCCCTGTGAAAGACTTGCGACCTATACAGGGCGTACCCTGCCTTTTGCCCATTGAGAACTGAGATATGCTCCAGTTCCCTCGCGACCCGATTTTGGATAAGCGGTTGACAATGGATGAATGGATGGATGGATACACATACACACACACACACACAGACACACACACACAAACACACACACACGTGTGTGTGTGTTTGTGTGTGTGTGTGTGTGCATTAGTATATTTTATTTAATTGGATTCAGACGCCTACCATCAGCAGTTGTAGATGAACCATTGAAAATGAGCTTCAAACATCTGTCACACATGAGCATTTAGACAGGATTCAGGTCATCCTTCAACACTCACAAGAACACAGGTACACATATACGTACAAGGTAGAGCAAAAACCAAGTGAAGTGTAGTTAGAATATGTTCTATAAGTGCTTTGTGTGGCTTTTTTTTTTCTTCCAAATGCAGAGTACCTTCCTAACTCAGGGAGAAACACATATGTACAGATAATGCAGAAAACAGACCAGGCAAAGAATCTAACCTCTATTTATTGACTGTAACAAAGTTAAAAAGCCCTGCCATGCAGTGCATGAAGAACAGGGAATCATATACATGTGACTTCAACAATTTCTGCAGTACTGACCTTTCTGGCTAAGCAAAACCCTACTCTTAAGGTGGCACCTTGAAAAAGGATGCCGTGGCCCTTTTCGTATTGCCTATTTACTCTCTGGCCCTTTATGGTGGTGTGTGCACGTACCCACGAGAGATAACGGGACATGACCTTAAGGGCAGCAAGTCCATATTCACAGCAGTTAGCCAGACCAGACATCTCATTAGACAACAACAAGGCTTCAGGCTGCTTTAATGGTAGAGGGGATCTTTTCTGTTACAAAAGTAAACATGATGAAAATGAACGAAATGGTTTTGACCAATGAGCCTAAAAATAATAACTGTACCACTGACAAAAAAGACGGAAATCACCATTGGTGGTGCCATGGGCACTGGCACCACATCCAGAGCAAATTATTAATCAAAAAAGGAATTCTCAGCTAAAGCCTGTGTTTTGATTGATACATAAGATAAGATAAGATAAAATAAGCTAAGAGAAGATAAGCTAAGCTAAGCTAAGATATTCCTTTATCAGTCCCATAGAGGGAAATGTGTGGTTCTACAGCAACAAAGTGGAAAGCAAAAAATGTTGCAATAAATAGGAGCAACATAGACAAGGGGAAATATTACCAAATATGAACAGTATATACAATACATGCCAATAAATGTTAAATAAATGTAGCACAATGACATCATGCTAGAAGAATTCCCATGGGCATGCTATGTGCGAGTGTCGCCACTGGACATTAGCTGTCAAATGAGTGCTTGCATTGAAGTGAAATGAACCAGTAACATTGCCTGTGATACATCCAATCCACAGACAGCAGCTCTGGGGTGTCCGTTAGCAAAATGAACTGGGTGAAAATCTCAGACAAGCCTTTCAAAATTTCCCCCATCATAGAGAAAAAAACAAGCGATGATCCAGTGCATGTCTGGTGTGTGCACAGAATTGAAGGTACTGCTACAACACAACGGAAAGTATTTTGTGTCAAGTCCTTGTTTCACACGGTTAATGCTGGTAAAGTGTCATGATGGAAAACGGCCCACAGGTACAAGCTCTGAGCGGGGGAGTTTGCTCTGCCTCAGATCTACAAGCCTTGTATCTGGTTATCAGATCTCACTTTGATCTATCCGAGTGGCACAACTAAACCTTCTCGTCTATGTGATATTGGGAGACACAAGAGGAAATGAGAAGATGGAATATGCTAATATACCATCTCATACTACTTCTAAAAGATGTTTTAAAGAAAAAGAAACTTTATTTATTTGTCATTGTAGCACATACAAAATGTGTACTCTGCATTTAACCCATCCTATTGCTCCAGGACCAGTAAGCACCTGCAGCACTTGGGGGACCAACTCCAATTCTTTTTTTCTACTGCTCTGCTCATGGACACAGGCAAGAGTATTACCTCTACCAAGCATGTCTTTTTGGCGGTAGGAGGATATTAAAGCACCTGGAAGAAACTAAAGCAGACATGGGAAGAACATGCAACCTCCACACAGAAAGACCCTGGGACAGGATTCAAACCCAGAACCTTTTGCTGTGAGGCAACAGTGCTAAACGTTGTGTCACTAGGCTGCCTAATTTCTTAAAATGATGCATGGACTTGTTTTTATATAGCATATTTCTGGTCTAGTGACTATTCAAAGGACTTTACGATGAATGCCACACAAACACCAAGCATGGGGGCACCGGATGCCCCTCCCCTGACACTCCGTGGCGAGATACGAACCCACTTCACCCAACTTGAAGGCATCGACTCTACTGCTAAGCCATTGCAAGGTATTACATCCAATCCCGCTCTAATCTTAGTTTGGCTGTCAGCGAGAATTGTTTGGCTGCGCTATGGTAAACTTGTTCACTTGACATCGAGGTGGCCAAAATTGTTGTTCTCTTTAACAGAACTTGCCTGGCCATATTCAAGACTATTCCTCCCAAATCAGCCATTTCACATAAAATATCATGAATATGGAGGCTATTATAGTGTCTGGCTGTTGACGAGCAGAAAGTGCAGGCAGCCAGCCAAATATAAAGAAAACATTATATAGATAATATTCATGGAGGAAGAATATCCACTGGCAGGAGTTTGACACGTGCAAGAGTAATTTAGTCATTTAATTAACTCAGCTTTGATGACATTAACCTTGCTGGTCCCACTGAAGCTTCACAGGCTTTTAATTTCCTCACTGGTCTGATTGTGTCCCCTTGCCTCCAGTCATCCCAGTACAATGAGGTACAAGGACAGCAGAGAAACTGTTAGTGAGCACATTCCACTATAGCGAATGCTAAATACCGCCATCCGGTAGGATTATTCCAAATATGAAAATGAAGTTTTCAGCTGCTGCATCAGATTAAAACCCATCTCCCTAATTTGTGTCTCTCTTTCATGTTAGTTTTGAAGTTATTATCTGTTGCACTTATTCATATTAGATCCAGTAATGAGAAAATCTTCTTCCATGAGTTCCCATAGGCTTTTTTTCCTCTCCTGGAAATATACATTCCACTTTCCACTCGTTCATTCAGCTCTGCCTTTGAAATTAATCCTTACCAGAGGCAAAAACACAGTAACCTACACATATGCTAATGGGATGACACAGTAAAAAAAAAGAAAAGAAACCATCATTCATAGAAGGGCTATAAAAGGGGAGATATTTCTGTGGGACTGGGGAGGGGTGGGGTGGTAGGATGGGATCAGGGGTGTAGAGCCAACCTAATCGGAGATCTCCCTGGGCAGAAGCTCTGCTGGATAAAAGCGATGGTAAGCTAGGAGGGCGGAGACAATGACAGAGTCAATCCTATTCATCCACCGTTTTCCCACACAGGGCCACCAAGAGAGAACAACTACAACTTTTGCTGCTCTACCCTCTGGAGAAATAAAATTCTGAGAATCATTCAAACCATTAAAGATTCAAATGCAAATGATTCATGTCACAATAGGCTTGAACTAGCTTCTAGACGAGGACTTTTCAATCATTGTTTTAGCACCCCATTTAATTTTGATGCCTTGGTATGACAAACAGGCATAGGAGAACGTGAGTGAGAGAACTAGATATTTCTGTGGAAGGACTCCATTTCCTTGTTTGGACTCTGGAAAATGATTTATGACAAATAGATGGGATAAAATCAGACACCGTACCTCATCACTGTATATTTTTAAACACCTGTTAAAGGAAAACACCACACAATCTCTCAGTTATTCTCTTCAAAACATGTCCACCAGTTAACAGAGGGTGAATAACGATTTTTGTGGGAAGAGACAAAGCTTAGTGTCCATGAGCAGTCCCTGCTCATGGACACTGATCACTGCTCCTATACAACAGGATGCTTTAAACACAGACGACAGGTTTCATAGTAGTGACAAAGTGAAGTGATTTTCATTTCCTTTTGCAAAATGAATTTGTACTCCTGAGAAACAATACTGCTTTCATCGATGGGGCTGTGTAAATCTGTACAAATTCTAAAACTCTTCATAGCAACTTTGACTCTGCTTTCCAAATAAAGAGAGATATGATTTGTCTTCACTGAGAGTGTAGTGGCTGTAGAGAAAATGCAGCGAAAATGCAGGATGGGGGCCATTGGGGTTTGGTATCATTTGTGTTTTTTCCAATATCAACGCTAAAATGATACTACTGCTTAAACGGTGTCTGAATGATGTTTTTGAGCTCAAAATGACTGTTGATGACATTTCTTAAAAATATTTTGTCTCTCACTTTTAAGATGAACCTACCATGAAAACTACAGACCGTTCATTCATCTGTAGGGGCGCAAAGTCGCAAAATCATGGGGTGAAATATTTTCCCCGATGTGTAATCTAACCCAGTTACAACTACTTCACAGTCAATAAAATAACCTCCGTTGTCAAACTGACCTTTATTGGCAAGGCTCAAGTCATTCGACCATTTGTTAGTTTTTTATGAACCCAATGAAAATGCAAAGGCTCCTGGCTTGTCTTGTCACCCCTACCTTGCACATATTATCCTGCATGTGGCCCTGCCACTGATGATCATTTTCCCGTTCCCTTCTACATCTTTGTAATCTCTTTTCTTTGACCCGGTGAACTATGCTCTCAGGTTGCCATTTTTTAAACCTTCTGCTGCTGTCACGCATGACTTGAGTGACAGTGTTTCTCATTGGCCATGAGTCACGACTAATGAGAAAAGCATTCTCCATTTGAGTGGTGAAAGATAAGATGAAAGACAAGGCTGAGGGATAACAGAGCAGGATGGTTTTCTTCTATTTCATACTAATCACACTGTCTCAATGGTCTAACCTGTAATGTTTCTTTTCTGTACATTTGCACTTATTTGATTCTCCAAAAAAAATGGAACAAAGCATGTCCCATATCAGTTCCATATGCACTGCACATTTAGTTTCCACTATTGGTTTAATTTGTTTCATTGGTGCCAACTTGCCCCCAATTCAAGACTTAAACATCTCCAAAGTCAGGAAACAGGCAGGCAACATCACTGCAGATCATCACATCCTACTTAAAACCGGTTTCAACTCCTCCCCTCTGGTAGGTGCCACAGAGCACTGCATGCCAAAACAACCTGATTCCAATGAATTCTTCACATTGTCAAGTTCCAACCATATATCTTGTATATACTGTTCTGTATATGCAATGTATGTGTACTGGTATATTAAGTCATGTACATCAACCTCAGGCATGTATGTAAGTAGCCTGCTAATGTTTATGTCAATATATCTGATACAGCCTTTGCACCATTGTGCTTTATTACCCAATATTTTCACCTGTATATAGTCAATCCTTATATATATATATATCTGAAGATTGTTGTGTTGCTATTCTATGTGAAGTGCCTGTGAGAGCCATGAAACCGAGGTCAAATTCCATGTATGTGAAACATGACATGGCCAATAAAGTGAACCTGATTACGGGATGATTCCGTATTTTACAGGATGGTTGGCAACCTTTACCTGCAATTTCCATTCTAAAGCACGGGACAATTGAATGCTTCAGTTGATAGCTTGTGCATTTAAGTGGCACCGAAATGGAGCATTAAAATCTGTATAGGGATTGGATTCAGTAGCTACCAGCCATATTGGCACTAGGTTTCCGTATACACAACTCTAGAGGCCGACCTTATTTTTTCCCTATGCTAAGCATAACTTACCATGACACCAAAATGTGTTTCCCTCTCATTTTTTTGTGTAGCTCTTGTGTTCACTTTCAAGTCAACAGCAACGGCACCACAGAAAATCACAAAGCGAGAGTTCCCACTTATCAACTGGCTTCCTTCCTCTCTCAGGCTCTCTGGCAATCTCCTCTTTCTGATACAAATGGCTCTCTCCATTTAATAACATAGCGACAGACTGCCAAGAGCCTTCGTTACCCAGACAACTAATGACATGCACTAGAGGCATAGGAAGGACCGACAACAAGACAATGGACTCTGTCTTGAATGCGACTGGGCCACATATTTGTTTATCATGTCCCGTACACAATCTGGGAGGACTATATTACCGACAGAAATTACCACCAATGTTGCGGCTTTGAAAATGAATAAGACCCCATTAAATATTCAGACTAAAGTGGTGGACTATAGTGTTCATAGAACGCTACTTCCTAACCAGACATGATGTGAATTAGCGGAGTGAATGTCAGATTTGTTTCCGTTTTTCCCAATGAAGATGTACCAACGTGTTCTATACCTCAGCATTTGCAGAGGGGGGAAATCTCAAGTGGGGCTAAAAGTAAAAACAAAACGTAATCCCCTCGTCATGCTGTGACATCGATCGCGGTACCTGCGGGTAATTCTTTGTGCTCCGTCTGCGAGAGTTCGCCTGCTTGCTACATGTTAGGGAGAAGCGTAACACACCAATACTGTCACAGCCATTTGATGTGAATATATGAGTAAAGGCACATCACCTACATCACAATGAATAGCTTTAACATATTCAACATACCACAAGAGTCAAATTTGTTCAGGGAACCGGTAGTGAGATGAGTCACCAGTAGTTAGATAAGCTATGTCAAGTGCTTTAATTACTAAAACTAAATGGTAAATAAAGTCGACAGAAGCCAAGCGTTACGGACTCATTCTTATACAGCACTTTTATAATCTAGCCGCCACTCAAAGTGATTTACAATGCTTCCTTCTCAATTACCGAGCATAGGGGATTAAGGTTGGATCCCCTTTTGCTGACACCCTACAGGGGGATCGAACCCACTGAGCCCCACTTGGAGGCGTGCACTCTACCATTGAGCCACCGTGGCAACACCCCTGCAGAGCTGTTTGGGGAAACTGCATCTGATTGAGGGATGCAGGCAAACTACTAATAAAGCTTGGGTACAATGTAGAGAGGCCTATTCAGGGATGGACTGACCTGCAATGACAGAGATACAATTTGGTTTTTCCTCAGGAAAAGATCTTGCCCTGTGTGTGCGCGTGTGCGCGCGTGTGTGTGTCTGCATGTGTATGCTATAAAAATTCAAGTTGCCTTTTAGGTAGCATGTGCTAGAGGCACTCAAACAAAATTAATCATGGTGACTGAGTAAATTATTGCTCCATGGGTAAAACATGTATTTGGTGTGTGTACATGCACCATGAATATGTGCTCGTGTGTGTGTGTGTGTGTGTGTGTGTGTGTGTGTGTGTGTGTGTGTGTGTGTGAATGCATCAGTACTATAACCTTCATCTAATCTAATTTTAATTAGGAAAACAATGTTAGGTTGATGAAAGGCTGACTTACAAAGGTTGTAAACAAAAACTATTTTCAGTCGTCAAGTTACCTCTGACATCAGCCTATCAAAGAGATCTTACCATTGGAAGGTGACAAGTTGACTCGGATGTGAAAATAAAAACGTATGTCTCATATTGTGATCTGAGAAGAAGATATTGACAACAAAGCCATTTTTACTTCTTTGCTGATTGGTGAAATAAAAATCTGAGTATGACTAATGCTTCTCTTCTTTCTTCCTTTCATGGTAATAAAAAAACTGCAACTCCACCTCCTGTGTACTAAATGACAAGAGTATACTATTACATTTAAAGCTGAAATGCTGTGAACTCTCCCTGCTGAGCCTCATAAACAAAAAAAAATCCTACGGGAAAACCGTATATTCCATTTCAAAGTGCTAGACTCAGAGTTATCCATAATAGGAGGGCTGCTGTGTTTTATTGTTTTTGTGTGTGTTTTATTGGGTTGTGGTTATAAGAGCAGGGTGGGGAGGTTAACAGAAACAACCTTTTAGAAGTAATATTTTACATCATATACAGGCGATGCAACGAGAGTCACTCTTCGGGTCAGTCAAACCATGAGCCTGGCAGACTTTTATGGCATGGAGGCGGTCAATTATAGGCTTGCCATCCATGGATAACTACTTTGTTATGGAAACACATCACCGCATCTCAGAAAAAGAATGAGCCTAGAAAGCGGACAACAGATAAGCATTCCCACAAACACAACAGCACATAGGGTGAGAAGCAGAAGGCACGTAGCAGAGGCACATCTGTATAAACTGTGTGCATACAGGGATAGTAGGTCGCTAAACGATGGGTTGAGAATCCCTCTCTACGTTGCTCTGTCACCGACTACTGCGGTCCCCTCTTTTAACAGTAATAACTACAACAACAAAAGCAACAATGATAATAATAATAACTTTATAGGTTGCATCATTTTAACCCGATGTTTTTAAGTGACCATGAGCAGCTTTTTACATTAATGGTCCCGTTCAATGATATCAGTGATTAATAAATAAAATAATTAATGAAATTACAAGATGGCACTAAAGACAGAACTTGTAAAAAAGCAGCAAGGTCACCCCACTCTTCCAGAATATGGAATACAGAATATGGATAGCCTAGGGCTGACAGGTGAAGCTGGCCTTGTATAATGGAATATAACTATAATGGCAAACTGAACTGATAGCAAACGTGGAAGTTTAAAATCTGTCTCAGACTTGTCAATTAAATGATTCAGTAATGAATCCTTTTATTTTTATCAAAGAGAACAGATAATCCCTAATTAGCTATACTCTAGAAACATCCTGAAATAGCATCAGTTACTGCTCTAATGTTGATACATGCTTAAAAAAAAAAGAGAAATCAGTGTTTGAATAATTCACAACATTTTACAAATGCTGCTGAATCATTCACTGAAAATGCCTCAATATTTAGCACAGCTTAACAATAAAATAGAAACCCCTTATTGAAAAGAATACGCTATGTCCAGAATGAGAGGTCGATTTTTATGTGGCACAATTAGTCCCCCCCTTTTTGGAATGGACACGGACTTGGATGGAGCATGAAGGATGCCCTTCCTGATGCCCCATGTGGGTTTGAATCTGGAACAACTGGCTCATCATATCCCAAAACACGTGCTATACCACTGAGCTACTATGGCCATATCTAGAATATGATCCTTTAATGCTTTTATCCCCCCCTTTATCTATTGTTTTCCCAGATGTTTCAGCCTGTGAAAAGATTGGCGACCTTCACTTGTGAAAGCATTTGAAAGCAATCAACTGGAAAATGTTCATTTGCATTTAAAATATTAAAAGTGTTCATAATCAACATAATCACTGTGAATATATCTCCCGACTCCTACACAAAATATTTCCCATTTCATACCATGTACACATTTTGAGATAATTTTCATAATTGGTGTGTGTTTGTGTGTGTGTGTGTATATGTGTTAGTATCCAAATCTCATCCATCCTTTAAAAGGAGGAGATAATGAAGAATGAGAGAGAGGTCAGGACAGGAATGTGTTTGCATGTGAGAGGTCTGTTTTACATATTATGATTAGTCCCAATGTTGTGGGGGTGGACAAAGACTTAAATGGATTCTGGGGGATTAAGATTAGGTGCCCTCCCAAACACCACATGGTGAGTTCGAACCTGCAACATCTAGCATGTCAGTTCCTGACACATACACTCTACCACTGAGCCACTGGAGCCCTTTTTTAGAAACAGCCTAGATTTAATACATTTGATAAAATTACATTAATCATGCCATAAATAAAAACCAGGAACCCCTTAATGTTAGCCATTACAGTTACCTAACACTCAACAACTTTTCACATAGCAGGTGCATTTACAAAAAGTGAGAGTTGGCAGGCAATTTCTGGAAGGATGTGGAAAAATACCAGCTGCTTTCAGTTCCCTAGTCTCCATTACTAACCAAATTACAGCCATAGGAGTGGAAAGGGAAGAAAGAGGAGTAAGGAGGAGGAAGAGAGCTCAACCTAAAGGTGATGTTAATGAGCATTCATTGGAGTTACATTATGATATTGAAGAGTTTGGCTAGTTACCAGTAGCTCGCTGCTATATAGCTGTTGTAAAAACAGATATCTTATACCTTTTCATCTGGCTTGATCAAGTACATTTTGCAAACGACATAGGGTTTGTGTATTGTTTCCAAAATTCTAAAATAAATGAACCATTTTCAAGTATATAAAAATCCTGTTACAGTGTCCAATAGACACTAAATCTTTTTGTGACAGTGGGTGCAGGTTAATTGTTTACTAGCAAGAACAAACATATTTTTTTAAATGAAAATTGTAGCTGTTGTATTAATTTGAGTGCAGGGTCCTTTACATGATATTTGTACTAAAGGGTATTATTTTCACCCTTTTACTTTTATGTAATAATTTCATATAGATTGCTCTTTTATGTTTATATTTATTTGCTGCATTTCTTAATACCCACATGGGTATTTGTATTAAGAAGTAAAGTGAAATATTAGTTTGAAAGCATTTGTGTGTTTGGTGCTGGTTGATTTTTACATAAGAATCAACTATTCATTTGTGAGTGACGGAATAGAGAATGATAAAATGTATTTAGTTAGATAATGGATATATTATGTGAAGGCTGGTACCCAACTAAAGGTGGTGGCTAATCTTTGCTGTGCACATGCGAAGGGAGCCCTCAGGGAAAGATGGGCTTGGTGGCTCACACAAGAATACATTGGACCTCCTTCTCTGAATCTTGCCTAGGGCTCCAAAAAGGGCCAGATCTGCTGCTAGCTCTCCCTAATGTGTGATTTCCTCTTATCTCATGGTTGCCTGGTGGCTTTGTACAGGATGTGGAGGGGTGGGGAGAGACATACATGATCCAATCCCAGCAGTCAAGCTATGAGGGATCTACAGAAATTAGATTTGAATCAAATAGCATATCATATACAAAATCTGGTTAGAATCTGATCTGAGAAAAAAAGAAATAAAAATTAAATCGATCAGATTCCACAACCCCCACCCCAGCAGATAGGCTATGAAAAAGCAATCGGAATCAAATCAGCTCAATTCAGATCAAGCAACGTCTGGCAACAAGACGTTAATAGCACATCCTGTAAGTTGCACGGTGGGACTTTACATGGTTTTATCAGTACATCTCATTTGATTGAGAATTAGGGAATTTAGGGGCCACAGCAACACCTCAAACAAGGGTTCTTTATCCTGCTCAAAGAGCCCATTGCCAACAAGGAATACCATTACCTTGATGGGGTGGACTTGACCTGCAACAAAGGTTAACTAGATGATACATGTCAAAGTAACATCCACATGAATGCCAAGACACAGGGTTTCATTGTAAAACATTCCCATAGTCCCTCTGGTGCCACCTCTTCCCCAGCCGTCTACATGATAGCTAAGAAAATGTGACTCATCAGACCAGGCAATCTTCTTCCTCTATTCCATGGTACGGTTCTGATGCTCAAATGCCCATTGCAGGTGCTTTTATCGGTGATAGGGGTCATCATGGGCTCCGAACAGTCTGTGGCAATTTAGCCCAGTATTCAGCAAGCAGTGATGTACTGTGTGTTCTGACATCTGTCCATCATAGCCAATGTTAACTTTTTCAGCAATTCAGGCTACAGTAGCTCTTCTGTGGGATTAGACTAGTCTGGATAGCATCTACCATGCATATATCGTTGAGCCTTGGGCTGAATGTGGGTGTATGTATGTATATATGCCTATATTGTTACCACAGTAAACAATGCAGATACGTAAATGATGCCTGAAAAAACAAATCCTACCTGACCATTTGAAAATATCAGTGTGGACTTTGTTGATTAGAGATCAGATTTGAGAAACAAATCAGATTTACCTCACAGTCTAAACACCACCTAAGTAGCTAAGGTATAGTCGTGCATATGATTGGCGCAAAATTTTCCAGTGAGGAAACTGTCAAAGTGCTACTTGTGCATCTCAGCAAACAGTTATCCCTTAGAGAGGGTTTTCAACAAAGGAGGATTCATTAGCCTTAAATGTTAAGTAGATTTTAAATGAGGTTTTGAAATGTCAAAATACTTCATGAGGGTGTATTTCTATTAACGTTTTGATGATTTACCATTCTTCCCTCCATGATGGTTGGCATGTAATCACTAATGCACTTTATTTTCACAAGCTACTGTATGTTCCAGTATGTAAAAGTGTATACAAGGATTTGATTGTTTGTCTATTATATTTAAGATTCAATTCCACAATGTCAACCAATAGGTTGGGGTTTATGAAAAGGGGTGCTGCTGCTGGATTAGTGTTTTAAATAAATTTAGTTCATTGATTCATAAGCCTTTACTTATTTACAGAACTGTTGTTAAAAATAAAATAGACTGAGTGGGGAGTGTTTGCCAGAGGCATCCAGTGAAATTGATTAGTAAATATCTTATGAACATCACATCTTGTGAGAATATGTAGTTTTACAAGAGTTAAAAGCTGCATGTAATATTTAATGTTTAAAGTGTTTGTGTTTGTGACTGTCAGGAGTTGGGCACTACAAGAATGATTAGCAAGGTAACTAGGAATACAGCGTCCCAGGTAATTGTGTATTTGGTTTATAAGTTTGTTGGACAAATGTAGTGTGGTCATCTAGTAATCAGAAGATTGGTGGTTTCATCCCCAGCCCCTGCAGAAAGTGTGCTGAAGTGTCCTTAAGTAAGATACTGAACCCCTAACTGGTCAAGCCCCGCGATGGAATGGGAACTTTATCTTGGGTGTTTCCCCACTTTTCGCCCAATGAGTGCTGGGATTGTGTCCAGCAAGACTATGTGACCTGACTTTGGATGAGCAGTTGATAATAGAAGATAGTTTTTTAACCCCTGGTTATCTCTTTTCTATTGATCTGGATTAATTGCAAAATCATGCTCATATTCATGATCTAGCATAACCTGGCATTCAAAAAAGTATTTTAAGGCATTTATCCTTACTAATTAATCATTGTTCAATTACAAGAATACCCATTTAAATTCTCAAGAAATAAAAATCTTGAAAATATTACGATTATAAACATCATCTTTCCATCCATCCATCCATCGTCAACTGCTTATCCAAAATCGCGTTGCTGGGGAACTTGAGCCTATCTTTGTTCTCATTGGGTGACAGGCAGAGTACACCCTGTATAGGCCGCCAGTCTATCACAGGGCAGAGCAGTTAGGGGAACAGTGTCTAGCTCAAGGACACCTTGACACGCTTCTCTGCAGGTGCGGGGATCGAACCTGCAACCTTCCGATTGCCAGGCGACCGCTCTACCCACTGAGCCCTGAGGCCCCTTACATTATCTTCTAATATGAGAATTTTATTAGGGAAAAGATTTTCGGCAGTATTCCTTAGCATTGGACATACTGCAAAAGAACAGTTGTCACAAACCGTGAATTTGAAAAACTGAGGGTGAAGGTGCATTTTTAAAATGATGGATCTACTTATAACAGCCTTGTGGATACACTTTACTCAAATAGGAAACATCTACTATGTCATAGGGGCCAGTCTGAATGATGGGCAATTATGACAAGGCTCTAAATGGGTTCTTGACCTTGCTAATCACCAGGAAGGTTGAGGATGCTGCAGGTCTTTATTTGACCTGACCCAACCTAACCCTAACCCAAACATCCAGCAGTGACGTTGGTCACGTGATTCACTTTAATGCTAATGGACACATCCCAACAATCTTTAATAATAAACATAACATATGGAGTGAAGTGGCCTTGGTGTCAGTGGGAATCAGTCAAGATCCCTTTTTTTGAGAAATACAGGAATATGCATCTGAATACAAATCAACAAGAGCTAATTAATTTAAGATCTAAAACTACCTTTAAGTAGATTCCATTTAAGTGAGCATTAGGGAAGAATTTGAATATGAGGAGCTGAGTAGGTTGGTTTTGGGGGAGGTGAAACACAATTAAGCATATTTTTTAAGTGGGATGATATATTAGAATGAGAGAACATTTAGTAAGTCAGTCATCCAGTTTGCCAGTTTTCTGTGATAGGAGAAGATGGGATTCATTTAACAGACTTGAACTAAACTTACAGGGATCATCCAGTTGGCGAGATCGCCACACTTGGACACTTGCATGGCTCCAAGCATAGTCAGGTTGATATGGCCCCTGGGAAGGAAAAGAGAAAAGACTACTCACTTTATAGTTGATACATTTTAGCAACAAGCTATCTTGTCACCTTTGGTAAATGGCAAATGGACTTCTTATAGTGCTTTTCTATTCTAACAATCATTCAAAGCACTTCACAATGAATGTGACAAATAACCTATTAAATGACCAATATCTCCATATATTAACCCCTAGTTCTGATGGCACTCAGATATGTTTAAAGTGGACCCTTTTCTGATACAAAGCTTTTGCTTCCATTGTGACGTGATTTCCTTGTCTGGAGTATTGAGTTTGTATAAAGAAACTTTTGTTTGCATGTTCTCTATGATTTCATTAGTTTTACAATCTTTTTCAAAAACAGGCCAACAAGGTAGTTTCCTTCAGACAAATTTCACAAAATTGTATCTTATGATTCAGCTGAATTTTGACCTTTTGAGACTAAAAACTACTACAACAAGCGGCACATCCACTCTCATTCTCTATAGATGGAAAACAAAGTGCAATAAGGATGCTGTGCACAGGGCCTCCAGTGGCGTAGGGGGCTAAGGCAATGTTCAGCGCATCTCCGCATCACGCAGCTGGGTGTTTGAATCCCGGTCGAGGCCCGTAGTTAGTGGGGCATAATTGGCTAGGCCTCAAATGAAGATAAGGGTTAGTTTGGATAAAAAGGATTCTAGGTTCACCAGTGTCCCCCTCAGGGACATCGGGGTGCTCACAGTTAAGTGAACGGAAAATGCTCTTGCTTCAATCTCCTCCGAAGGCCAAGCACTGTGCTTTCCCCACGAGACCGGGATGTTTGAAATAGTGAGGGCTAGTGGTCATGTGACTTGGAGGTGACACATGCAACGGCTTCCTCCTTCCTGTCAACATTCTAGAGGTATATCAAAGCAACAGATCCAGCTATAGGCAAATCAGGGAACATGGTTGGGAAAAAAGGGGGCAAAATTCAGAAAAATAAAGAAAGAAAAGAAGCATGCTGGGCAGATTTACAGTCAGAAATGACAGGTCAATATTATAGCAGTCAGTTATCTTGACTTTTATTTTTTTCAAATATATAATATTTTTGTCCTGATTCTATATCTATATCTTTATTCTCTGTATGTTTACTGCTGTGTCAAAATGCTGTATTTATTTGAGGGATATATTTGTATTTAATTCAGAGGACAAGCAATTGAATTCATCTCTCAAGTAACCTTTCCCAACACACTTAACACCCACTATATCTTCTCCCCCTTTGTTAGATTCTTTTTCAGTAATTCTGCTCCTATTTTAACCGTGTGCACACAACAAGACTTGCAAACAGTCTCAGTCAGACACGCACACATACACACACCTACACACATTCACAAAGTAGCGCTCTATGACAAAGTGGCAAGCAGAGATATGTGTTGCCACAGCAAATCTGACCATTGGAAAACACTTTTTTATGAGAGTTATTGGATTTCCACTGGGTGGACAAACATAACTTATGTACTCGTGAGAGCAGGTGGGCCACATCACAGGCAGCTAGCAAATCAATACAGAGAAAAGGGAATATTAGCCTGGCTGTAGTCTCTGCACCAGGTGACATCAGCCATTTATTAATATCTAGGGGTTGAAAATCATGGCGATAACCTGTGGTCAAGCCCTTTACGGTTACCGCTGGATTTCAGCTTCAGTATAAAATCTATTCTGACATTTGGCCTTTAAAGAGTGTGCCACCCAGTGCTAAGTGAGCATTAAATTTACTCTACAGGTAAATCAGGTATTGCAATAGAAGTCTGATGTTCTGGCTGTGGACCTACCAGCAAGTACAATAGCTTCAGTAACTTTGTCAATAATGGCCTTACCCTCTGATCATGGCGAAGGACTCATCACTAGAGAAATAGGCCGCTCCAGGAAGCACAGTGACAGTTTCCTTTCCTGCAGAAACAGGGGGAAACATGGTTTGATTTCTGGAATCATGAAAAAGTGAGCTTTATTTCGCATGTAAGAAATGCAAATGTAAATGGTTGGAGTTCTTTGCTGTCCTGAAAATCATTTCCCCTGAATGTTTATGCCGATTAGAAAGATGAGACGAACATCTTCAAATATTTCCACAAATACGAACTGATAACTGATGCCCACTGTATTGCTAAAGACAACTCACCGGCATTGATCAGGTCTGCATCTACTTTGTCCTCTGTGGGGTATGGGCCCTAAAGAGAACAGAAATCACACATACACGTGTACACACCATAATCAGGACACTCAGGCTCACCAACAATGATCTTTTCAGACAGGAGACAGATACAATCACATCTCTCCAATTGAATGAGACATTGATTTTCTCTCTTTTCAACAAAAGGAGCAATCCTTAAGGCCAAGGAGAGGAGGCAAGAGGAGCAAAGCAGAGAGGAGAAGTGAAGATCCAGAAGTGCCTCTCTAAAACCAATGCTTATAATGTGAAGAAACTTCGAGAAATAAGGCATTAGCATAGATGCCTAAATTCTCCAGTCAAAACAACTGATTGTAACGTTTTGCTTGAGCTGCAGTCTTTATTGAATGTACAGCCGGCAAAATAATGACTTTTAGGAAGAGGTCGAAGAGAAAGTGTCAAACCTCCACAATATGTTATATAACAATTCTAGCACATTTCAAGTGGATGAATGTGCTAAAAGGATATTGCTGAAGAACCGGGTACTAAAAAGTGCACAGTTCAGTCGGTCAACAATTGCTGAAGATCAAAGCAGCAGTCTTCACAAAAGACTTGGAGTAATTCTCATTAATATATATGTTCCTGAGACTGAGAGTATGAAACCCAAGCAGGAAAGGAATAGAAATATAGAGGTGCCTCACCAGCCCCAGGATGCCATTCTCACTCTGCAGATGGACAGTGATGTCAGGCTTTATAAAGTTGCTGGCCAACATGGGAATGCCGATACCAAGGTTTGCTGGTGGACCCTGTTAAAGATCATGACCTCCTCAAGTCATCACACACTGACAAGTATGTGTTGTGGAGAGGGAAGGTGTACCAGAGTGCACGACTACACTGCCTCTTTTCACAGGCATGAGCATCAAATAAAAGCCATCTATAATCTGCCTAAGAGATCTCCACTTGGATATTTTCTCCATGGGCCTACACTTCATGGTAGCCACTTGTATGTTAAATGGATAGATAAAGATCAGATTAGAAAGTGGAAATTTTAACTTGATGAAAGGCTATTTTGTCGTTCAATTTTCTCTTTGTAAACTTATCAGTCAATTTACGAAAGGAACTGCCTTGCCTCAAATGGATAATCAGATGGACAACATGAGCAAAAAGCTTTCCAGGTACTCTAGGAAGTAAATTATTATTTTTTGAAGATAACATATTGGTGGATAATATGCTGTATTCTTAAAAAAGGATCTCTAGTATTAAAATAATTGTAGAGATTATTGTCAATCTCTGCAAAATATGCACCTTCTGGCAAAATAAAAAAACTCAATCTCCTTGCATGAACCAGAAAGCAAGAATAGTGAAACTGATCTCAAGAAAGAAGATAGCTCCCAGACTATAAGTCAGCCTTTTTATTTGTCTGGCTGGTCCTGGGACTTATATTCCATAGTAATTTATAAAAAATAAATTTGTCAGATGAATACACTACATTTCAACTAAGACTACTAGATGATGGACAAAATTTATATGCTACTTTATCTTGACACCCAAAGCGCTTCACAGTGAAGAGGGGAAACTCACCTCACCTCAACCACCAATGTGTAGCACCACCTAGGTGATGCACAGTAGCCATTTTGTAACCCACTCACCACATATTGGCTTGAGGTGGAGAGCAATCATTGAGTAAATTACATGGGGGCATGGTTAGGTCATCAGATGGAGAGAGCCAGGCTGGGAATTTTGCCAGGACACCAGGGGACCCCTACTCTTTGCGATAAGTGCAATGGGATTTTTAATGACTGCAATGAGTCAGGACCTCGGTTTAATGTCTCATCCGATGGATGGAAGATGGCACCGATTAATCTTGTGACTTCTTTGAAAATACATCCCCAGAATATGGGGACTAATTGTGTCGTAAAAATGGAGCACTATACCACCCATGGAAATTGAATGAGAGTAGAATGGACATTGAACTGTTTGCTGTGCCCATTTCAGTAGCTAAAACAAGAGCAATTGTTATCAAGCTGTTATGGTCCCAACATGTCAGTAATGTTCATTCTATTCCACTGCTCATTTGGTCATTACCGCAAAATCTCACTTCACCTAGTCCACGACTGAAAACAAAAAGAGTCCGCAACATGTTGCAATTCAGTTTATGCGGAAGTTCATAGGGAAGGTAGCCCACTATAACAACCACAGTTCTTTTCAATGGTAGTGTTTCAAATGGCCGCTGTGGCTCTGACCATCCTGCCGTGTTGATTTTCATTGGAATTTCCATTCTTCTGTCATTCACTTCCTATGGTGCCACCGTATAAATACGGAGGCACCGTATAAATACGGAGGCACCAATACACTGAAGCGACTTGTACATGTCTTTTTTTCCTCATGACAACGCATCTTTTGCGGATTACAGTTTACAAGCTGGTGCACTTAAAGTCCAGGAAATATGATACTAAATTCTCGAATGATATATCTCAAAAATTAAGTCTCAAAAGATATACGTCTCTAAATCTGACCCTCAAACTTGTAATTTAAATGAACCAAACTTGGTTTGATATTCGATTGAGAAATGGAAAGGAAGCACAGGGGACATTGGGCTTAACAGGGTTAGTGGGAATTAGTACGAGTTGCTGACTGCTGGAGTTTTCTTTGGAAGGATACCATACATGCCATCTTCAAACTCTAAGGCAGCCCGACGAATTATCCTCTCTCGCACAATATCCGCCTCCTTCTTTGGTTTGGGCTTTTCTTCTTGGCTTTTCTTTACTGTGCGCTTCTGAGAAAAACAAAGAAACAAAGACTGTGAACAAAGGGACAAAGACAAGGGAGACAATCTCTTTGTGGTATAGAATGTTTAGATTTTTCTCTAAGGCACTGAATTTCAGTGAATTCCTTAATAAAGGCCAACATAAGTGATTTCTCTCTATTAAATAATTGTTATCTTTTTCATTGGTATATGATGACAATATGATTATTCTTTACTACAGGCAATATATAAGAACGGAACAATGTTACAAAATAGTTCAACCTAGGAGGCAACATTTTTAAGGGACCATGTGCAGCTTTTTACATCAACGTCATCATTCGATGTCCCACACCAGATTATAGCTTCAAGGTAATTCTCATCTATAGTCCCTAGATGTCTATTTTTGGATGATGGGAAGAAACCAGAGGCCCCAAATGAAACCCATGCAGATACAGGGAAAACATTCAACCCCCACACGGAAAGGACCCGGTACAGGTTTCAAACAAGGATCTTCTTACAGTGAGGTAACAGTACAAACCACTGCCCATCTGTCCTGCCCAACTTATTGAGAAATATATAAAACAAAATGACATGATTTAATAAAGAAATTAGCCCAAAGAAGCAAAATAGCCAGTGAAATATACTGTAGTGAAATATTTCAACTGAGATTTCTTGGTACGAGGTAAAATATCTTGTTTACATAAAAGAAAATACATTTTGAAACAAGTAAAATTATACTGATTTCAAGACATTCTATCTGATCTAAAGCATGCACTTAGAAAACAAAACAAAACCAAGCAGCTCTAGACAGTTTCTCTATTTCATTAAAAAAATATCCTAAGAGGAAATAACCCCAGATATCCCAAGAAAAAAGACTCTTAAGTCATGATAAATAATCTTGAATAGCCGTTTCCTGATGAGTAAATGATCTCTTAAGCAAGATATATCTATGTCGTGTTATGTTTGTCAGATTTGTTCAGATACACGATTTTTGCTGTGCAGGAGTCAAAGATAAAGGATTCTGAGGCTGGTTTTGAGAGCAGTTCTTAACCTGTTCTACCGATTGTTCTTCCTCTGTGTTTGTTTATAGACCTGCACATACATACTCTTGACAAACTACACAGGACTATGAGAAGATGAAAATGTTCCACTGCCACACAGGTCACAGACCTCACCCACCTATGCGTTCAGATTACGCAGTCAAGCTTAGATCAAAATGTGTTTGTTTTGATGAAGTTTTTGTTGTTGTCCCCCTCCCATACCTCTATCCTCTTTTCATAGCTGGCTCCCTGGACAATCCTGTGGACATAGATGCTAGGGATATGGATGTCCTCTTCAGCAAAGGTCCCCACATCCACCACCTCCTCCACCTACATGGAGAAACACAGACAGACAGGTGAGCTCAGCCTTCCCACAGAAGATGTCTCATGGTCCTGGTGATTATGGGGGAGCTAGGAGAGGCATACAGTAGAATTACTCTAGCAGTAAATAACTTCCGTCTACCCAGTTTTACAATAGATTTACAAATACAGACTAGCATAGGATTAGTGGGATTTATTTATTTTATTTTTTGCTGGGGGAAGTTATTTTCTGCTGTGTAAATCAATCTAAAAAGCTTGAAATCAATATCTTTAGTACAACTATTGTTTTGTTTGTGTGGATCCATTTTAATCCTCACGGCAAGCTGATTGAGGCATTTGAAAATTCTTATTAAGGTTGTGAAAGACTTATGTGGCCTTTTTTGGGGTCGGGGGATTCAGTGGTAGCTCAGTAGTAGAGCATGCACATCAGGGTATGATGAGCCAGTTGTAACAGGTCTCATCCCATCGCAGGGTATCAGGAGGGGCATCCAACTTTAATCCCCCACACTCCATCTTGGTCTGCGTCAAGTCAAGTCAAGTCAATTTTATTTTTATAGACCTTTATCACAAATTGACAATTTGCTTCAGTGGACTTTGTGTCCCCCCCAAACAACATGGGGACTTATCGTGAAACGTCAAATGGACCTTTTCAAGGGCATTTCTAGAGAACATTTGTCTTGATCTCAGTTGATATTGGACTCGTTTGGAGAACAAGCAACCCAGAGGCTCAAGCAAAAACATGTGATCACAGCTGCTGCCCATTGTTGTCCAGAGACTATCTGATGGTTAGGATAAATTCCCACACTGTTGTGTACTTTGCTGGTAGCAGAGGGTCAGTGAAGGCCATGGTAAAAGTAATTATCTTGGGTATTGTGCTAGTATACTGCCTGCATGCCTCAGGCGGTCAAGCTAACAGTGATGAGAGGGGGATCCTTTGAGAAAGCAAGAAAATTTGGTGGTGGTGGTGGTAGTTTGGGGTTGATGGGCCAAAACTGAATCTAACATGGAAACATAGGAGATGATCCACTGTTTATCCTGAGGGGTACATTTCTATTTTTTTGTTATTATTCCACAAGCAATCTTCCCCTGCTTAAATACTAACAGTTTATGTTTCAGTCCAGTGTGTAGCCTAACCTAATCACTGCAGTAACACGAGCCCTATACAACACATCTGCCTGCATATCTATAAAAGGCTGGATGCATCGTTTTCACATTTTCTATAAATTTGTGATGGGAGGAAAACTTGGTTAAAAAATTGTAATAAAAAATGTAAGGCTCATAATTGCTGCTCCTGATATTACAACATTTTTCCCGACTGTCAGACAGGATGGAAAGGAAAGGAAAGCCACTTTATTTGGTCATTTTACTCATACAATTAATTGTGTCCTCTGCATATAATCCATCCTACTGTATAGGAGCAGCAGGCAGCTGGAGCATCTGGGGACCAGCTAGGGGCTCAGTTTCTTGCTCAAGGACATTTCAACATGCTTTCTGAAGGAACCAGGGATCAGACCAGAAATTTTCAGATTACTGAATCACTATCTCCTGAGCCAAGCCACCCCTAGATAGAGAGCTACCCCCTCTTTTTGTTTAAGTGAAAGAGAAAGTAAATAATGAGAAAAGCACTTTGTGTCTGTGATGTTTCCGTTTGACCGATGGGACGTAGAAGTTAATTGCTATTGTTTGGGAAATTGAGCAGGGCAGAAAAGCTATGACAAACACACATTCCCTTTTTCCACAGGTACCAATATAAATCCTTATCAGCAAAGGTTGTTAGATAAGATTCACTCAGACATGTGTGCAGGAGGGGCTCAGTGCGTCAGCTTCACAACAACCTAGGGTACTTCTTCAGCCTTGCCAGATCCTGGTGGTCAGGTGCCATTTGTGCATTGACAATAATCGATGTACTAACTAAACACAGCAATCCCTGTGATCGTTTTCCTTTCAAACATGACAAGAAGGGTGGAGTGGGGAGACCTTAAATGTTTGCAGGCCTTGGTCAACAAACATTTTCCACCACTTTCCAGAAAAAAGACATCACTTAAGACACCAAATCTCCATTTTCCCCAAAGACTTATTGAGAAGAAAAATAATACAAAAGAAAAACACATGGAGCCAAATGTATACCTCTATGAGCCACTCTTAAGCTCATTAAAGTGGGAAACATTGAGTATCTTAATTATCTTTAAACCTCTGGGGAGAGAGAAAGAACTTAGCTATGATAGCATTAATACTTGAGCCTCTCTCCTCTTTTCGGTGCTCCACTCCAGTGTAGCTTAAAGCGTAGCCTACTTATTCCATTCACGCCAGAGGCAGGCGGTCGCTCACAAGCAAATTGAATTCAATCCCTCCTTATCTCCGCTTCCTCCCTCAGCACTCAGTGCTGACTTGAGAGGAGTCAGCGGCTGAGAGACAGCGGATCCCATCTTGGCGTCGTCATGGATACGCAGGCGCCGGCTTTGGTTTATAGTTAGCTGGGACCGCCGGGGACACTAAAGTGATTTTAGACTCCTCTTTTTTTTGTTCTTTGTGCCTCTCCTGGTAGGTTATGCTCAATCTCTGATGCTCCTCATTGGAAGATGATCTCTCTCTAAACCATACTCACACTC
>OMLC01081579.1:0-24768 GCA_900302585.1 Regalecus glesne
GGGGGGGGGGGGGTCGTCTAGTAATCGTAGGATTAGTGGTTCGATGCCGGTTCCTTCAGAAAGCATTTCGTAGTGCCCTTGAGCAAGATACTGAGCCCCTAACTGCTCGAGAATACAGATGAAAATTAGCCTGGTTGTGAAATCTGGGCTATTCACATTACAATTGTTCATTAATAGCACTGTCCCTATGTAGGTTATTGTTATTATCATTATTATTATAGACGTCCAACTGTAGCTAACGCTGACAATGGTGATGATACAAAAATATAAATAGTACAATTGTGTTCTTGAGCAAGACGTTGAACTCCTTACTGCTCGAGTCCTGTGATGGAGGGGCAACCTGTCCAGGGTGTTTCCCTGCTTTTTGGTTAATGGGTGCTGGGACGGCTCCAGCATGACTCAACAACCCGACTTTGGATGAGCGGTTGAGGATGGATGGATGTCTATTAATGGCAAAAGCTGCATTCATGAAATGATATACAGTGGAAACAGATATTAAGCAAAAGGAAGACTATGCTTTCATGTGTTGTTCATGTGTGTTCATACAGAAGTTTGCAGTCTTATCCTCTCGGTGAGATCGCTCCGTAGTTTAGCGGGGATTATTACAAATGCAGCAAGATGTGCAGCCATTCTGTTTATGATTCCTCCAAATTAACCCCTTTCCTTTTCCTCCATCTCTTACAGATCCCATACAAAATTCCCAAAATGAGGATGTTCTCCGTCCCTCACAAGACCGCCTTTGTGGTGGACCACTGTCCCTACATGGCTGAGTCAAGCCGTCAGCAGGTGGAGTGTGACGTGCTGACCAAGAGTCGAGCTCAGGGTGTCATACCGTTGGCCCCGGTGTCCAAGTCTCTCTGGACCTGTGCAGTGGAGTGCTCAATGGAGTACTGCAGAATCCTGTATGATGTTTATCCAACAGGCAAACTGGTACCCTCCCCTTATTTCCTACACTTTGTGCAGAATTTTATGGGATGACCATTATTACATCACTCACTCAACTATCATTAGTTATATATATTTTGCAAACAGCTTCTTAAATAACCACAGCCACTCGATTTGCCCGATACCCTGCATTTTTCAGGTCAATTACATTGTGAGCGACTCCGAGTTCCACATCTTGAATAGTTGGAGGCAGGAAGATCAGAGCACCCATGAGGTAATACTCTTTGTTTCTATAATTCAATAACACTGTGAGTTAATTGTTAATTAAAACATGAGATGATGAGATAATTGCACATTCTGCTTAGCGATGTATTCACATGAACAACAAGGTAACAGTAGATCTCGCGCTGACTTCTAGACCACCCGTTAAGTGACAGTCGGATTGGAATAAAATAAAATTTCCCCAACTCAGTATTGTCAGACAACCGTCGGAATTTAAACTCGGGGATTTATTATTGACTTTTGTAAACTTAACTGATTGTTATTCTGGCAATGTTTACGGTAGACATCGGTGTCCACGTCCTGCAGACACATTTTAGAGTCGGGCTCGTCATAGGACTCGGGTGGTTAACCAAAGGCTTCATATCTTCTCTTTCTCTGAGCCAGCTCATGTCAGCTTTGGCAGCTGTCGGGCCACCTAACCCATGCGAGGACCCTGAGTGTTGTAGCATCCTCCATGGTCTGGTGGCTGCAGTGGAATCGTTATGCAAGATCACCGAGCTCCAGCACGAAAAGCGCACCTCCCTGATGGATACGGCTGAAAGGGTGGCCAATAGGGGGCGCATTATCTGCTTGACCAACGCAAAAAGGTAAACACTGCTCAGTGAGGTAGAACATTATTATCGGTCACTGAACTAATCGCGGTAAACCGTTGCCTTTTTCGGTTGTGTGTGGCAAGGAAGCTATTGAACTGCTCATTTTTGTACAGTCGTACAACAAGTGTTCAAAGAATTTGACGAGCACAATACAAGCCAGTTGCACAATACAGTTTGAGAATGGGCGTATGCATCGACCTTATGGGATCCTGCTCGGACGGAATATGGGAGATTGATGCCAGGTGCTCTTCCTGACACATCAATGCTCTCCCACTATGTTCTTATCCATTCACCAGTAAAGTTCCCGTTCTGATTTTCGTTGGCTTTTACAGTGACACTCATGTTCGCATGTTGGAAGACTATATCCAAGAAACCATCTTGGAACAAAATAAGTTGGCAGCAGGCTCAGACAGGTAAGTGGAGAAAAATGAGTGTTCAGTGTAAATGTTTGTCTTTGCTAACATTTGTCTAACTGAACAGAACAAAATGTTGATAGGAGTCTGCAAGCATCTGGACTAGATACCTAACCGGGTATCCAGCGGATAATTATTCTTTTTTTGTAGTTGGTATTGGAAATATAACCATAATAGTAATAATAATAACAATAATAATAATAGTGCCCTTATCAGTCCCACAAGGGGAAATTTGCATGTCTCTGCATTTGACCCATTCTGTTGTAAAGGAGCAGTGGGCAGTCACCACGTGGCACCCGGGGAGCCGTTATGGGTTCAGTGTCTCGCTCGAGAACACCTCGACATGCTTTCTGCAGGACCGAGGATTGAACCTGAAACCTTCCAATTGCCAGACAACCGCTCTGCCCTCTGAGCTATGCCGCGCCTATAGATGTGTCCTTTTCCCTTTTATGTATGGATTAACCGGCAGCTTCCTTTTCCCCATTCTCATGTGCTTCAGACTGATGGCCATTCAACAGTGTGAGCTTGTTCTAGTGCACATCTACCCACAGGGGGAGGACACACTGGTTTCCGACAGACCAAAAAAAGAGGTGGGTGCTGATAACACACTCGGGCTTGGCATTCCTAAAACCACTATCAGCAGTGATTTGATAAAGGTGGAAGGAATGGGTGATTTTGTGGGAAGGGCTGATCCACTGTATGGTAGAGAAACATGAGCATAGCTAAATCATCACCCACGCGCACACGTACATTAGGTACAGCTCTAGGTCCATCTCCGATGAAGAGGTCCGTTTTACGCGTCACGGTTACTCCTCACGTTGTGGGGGTGGACACAGACCCAGATGGATCACAAATGAAGTTACGATGGAGTTGGATGGACTTTGGGAGATTAAGGGCAGATCCCCTCCCTGACATTCCATGGTGGGTTCTGACCCACAGGCTCTAGCTCATCAGTTCTGGAAGTGCACGCTCTACCACTGAGCTACTACCCTGGCCCCGGTTGTCGTACGTCGTTGATGTGCACGTTTGCCATCCGTATTTTAAATGGAAGTCTGTAATTAACAGAAGTTCCGAGAGCCGTGTGTGAGGTGAGATAAATTATTCGATGCGTTTCAGTTATCCGACAGAAATGACTTGGGATCATATTCTACACTGCTGCCGTTTCATACTTTCTTATTGCATTCTTATTACGTGATATATTCAGCAAAGTGTCGTGTAAGTTATCTTTGAGCCCTTTCCCAAAATAAGGTCGGCACCGTGGTTCACGTGTCAAAGCTTAACACCATACCGCATTGGACACAGGCCCTTGTTACTCTCAGTCTATCCCCACATCCTTTTTTCCCAGATATCTCCTCTGCTGACCAGTGAGGTTCACAGTGTCCGTGCAGGGCGGCACCTGGCAACTAAACTCAACGTTCTAGTCCAACAGCACTTTGACCTGGCCTCCACCACCATAACTAACATCCCCATGAAGGTACGGGCCATTCTTTGCCTGTTGGCCGGCCCAACCAGCTCATGCCTCGGCAAAAGATAGTTTACTCGTGTGAATGAACTACATCTATTTTACTCGACTGAGACTTCCTACTGAAATGCTATTAATAGAATGCAGTGCACCCCTCCCTACCTCTCTTCTTTCTGAATGTTTTTCTCTCCTCCTGTCTGTTATTTTATCGTATATTACTTTTTAACCTACCATTCCTCATTTTTTTCTTTTTTTTATACTCGGGGATTAAAGTCCTCTGTTGCTACAATGGATTTCCCTCGGTTGAATTCCAGGGAGCCCAATTTATGAGATCAGTGCAGGGATTTTGTTATTTAGATCCAGCACCTGGCCGTTTTTGTGCAGCGACTAAGCGAATGAACAGTAAAACGTAGGCTGAGAGGTCTCTACTACTCTGTAAAGGGTGGTCCATTTTAAATGTCAAGATAGACACGGACTTAGATGGAGCTTGGGGAATAAGGTTGGCTACCTTTCCGGATGTCCCGTATTGGGTTCGAATCCACAGCCTCTGGCTCGTCGGTTCCCGACGCGTAGGCTCTACGCCCGAGCTACAGTTATGGCTGTTATTATTATTTTATCCTCATTATTATTTGATTTCTATTAGCGGTGCCACTGGTGAAAAGTCTCATTTTACATGTTACCTTTTCATGTGCTAACTTTCAAAATAATAAAAAAAATTAAATCACTAAAAATATACGAGTCGGCCTGAACAGAAACGTCAGGTTTATTTTTGGTTTAGGCTTTAATCCCTGTGTACTCGCCCTCTGATATTTTGCCTTCTCTAGCCCCCACTCATCAATCACGGCTCATGATTTTCCACAGTTATCTTTTCCTTCATCTCATCTGCATGATGATATGACTCTGAACCTGCTGCTGGTTTCATGCTGTATTTTCTGTTTTGCTAGCCCACATTAAATGTTTGCGACCAGGTCAGTACTCTCTCACACACACACGTAACTGAGGGAGCGCAGAGTTGGCTCAAACAGAGCAGTGTGTATTTTGAGTTGAACCACAGCTGGCAGACTCACAATGTCCACTGAACTGTTTTTGATTTGACGGTCATGCTGTTGTACAGCTTGACGGTCAGGTGACAGTAAAGGACAGGCAACTCGGGTCTCGGGCACACAAATTTAGAAAATCCTTAAGCTCACAAGTTAAGAATTCCAATCCGATCATTTCTTTTGCCATCGTTTCAGTCTGACACAGACACATCAACCGAGAAGTCATCAGTAACAGGCATACGAGAATTTTCCCACTGTGATTTATCCGATCCCCCATCTCGCCCCCTGGCGTGTGTTCCATATATTTTGAGGCTTTTGCATTCACCCAGCATGCATGATTTTTGTTTCTTTGCATATCGGTTTCTGATGAAAGCTACATTTTATACGAAAACGGTATCTTTTCCAGTCATCTGTGACCCACGTTGCCTCTCCTAGACTTTTCAACTTTAGTGTCAAGCAGATGTGCACACCTTATCATCGTCCTGACTTTCCCCCTCGGCCTCAGTGTCCCCATCCCTGTAAATTCCTTCACTTTCCATGAGGAAGGCTGCTGCCTCTCTGTGTTTGTGTAATGCTTTGTCATGTCTTAGTTTTAAAATGTGGCCATCAGATTCATTCTTTAGCTGTGATAATGCCCCCATCTTTCCCACTCCAGAAGAAGTCCTTCAGTAATGGTTTTGATGCGCAAATCATAAAGCGTAAAGAGATTCCACATAGATAGAATGCACAATGTAGTACTCACGTGTGTCGTGACCAAGGCTTCAGTCCACTGTTCTCTCCCTTCCTATAAGGCAGGGAGTTACTTAATCACTATTGACATGTTCACTGATGGAGCATTATTAATAAGGATTCTTCAATTGAAGTGTGTCTACTAGTAGTCTTTGAAAAGCCTAAGCACTGGAAATTCAATCCAAGTGAATGACTGACACGACGTCGACCATTTGTCTCCCTTTCTCCATTTTTTTTCCTCACCCCTCAATACATGAAATCAGCAGTGTCTGTGTTACTGACTGTGTATAAGCTCGCGTCAACACTCAAATTCATGCTAACCTGTCTGCATTGGTTTTGTGTGCTTATTGCCCTGCGGTCATGCAGGAAGAACAGCATGCTAACACGTCGGCCAATTACGACGTGGAGCTCCTGCATCACAGAGACGCCCATCTGGAGTTCTTCAAAAGTGGTGGGTGCTAATTTTCATTTTCACTCTCCGCCAAAGTTTAATATTCAGAGTGGTCCGTTTCCTCAGTGTCTCTATTGTATGCAACTGCACACTTGTCAGGGGGCTGCAGTAGCTCAACGGTAGAGGGTACGCTTAGGGAAGTGATGAGCCAGAGCCAGCGAGTTCCCTTATTAATTGTTCCCTTATCAGTCCCACAAAGGGAAATTTGCAATTCTCTGCATTTGACCCATCCTATTCTATAGGAGCAGTGGGCATCCACCACGTGGTGCTTGAGGGGCCGTTAGGGTTTCAGTGTCTGGCTCAAGGACACTTCGACGTGCTTTCTGCAGGACCAAGGATTGAACTTGCAACCTTATGATCGCTAGATGACAACTCTGCCCACTGAGCTATGCCACCCCATAGTTGATCTGCTAATCACCGCTGACATGACACATAAAACATTTTTTATGCAAACATCGAGTATCTTTATATATATATATATATAATAGTCGACTAGATTGTTAGTTGTCACATGAGATGTGACATCCTGATAAGCTGAATCTAACTGTTGTGTAGGAGACCTGCACATGGCTGGGAGTACCAGTCGAGATAGCGGTCTCAAGGAGACGGTCACATTGAAATGGTGCACTCCCAGAACCAACAGCGTAGGTGAGTGAGCCCTGCCAAGTATGAATGAGTGAATCTGCTTCTCCAATGCTCTATGCCGACTTTTTGTTTTAAGGGGGGTATGTCTAGTAATCAAAAAGTACAAATCACACATAGGTCATATCTTTTATCTAAATTGATCATAATCTTACTCGAGTCTCTGAAGTGAATTTGTTGCTGGGGTTTACTTTCTTTCTAGAACTTCATTACTGCACTGGAGCCTATCGCATCTCACCCACTGACGTAAACAGCCGTCCTTCCTCCTGCTTGACCAACTTTCTCCTGAACGGTAAGCACGGATTCCTTCTATCACAATAGGAACACGTGCAATTTCATGCGTTTACCATGTTTTGCAACGGCCAGAATTTTGGAGCCTGCGGTTGAAGCTCCAAACGGTAGGCTCCAAACTAGGAAACCTTAAGATCATTACGTCATCATTCATTACGTCTCTCGATCGACTGAGTTTCAACTTACTGACTGAATGGATGAATGAATTGACTGATTGACCAGGGCGATCAGTGCTGCTGGAACAGCCACGTAAGTCGGGGTCAAAGGTCATCAGCCACATGCTCAGCAGCCACGGCGGTGAGATCTTCCTGCACGTGCTCAATAGCACCCGCTCCACTCTAGAAGACCCGCCCTCCATCAGTGAGGGCTGTGGTGGCCGAGTGACAGATTACCGCATCACTGTAAGTTCACACAAAAGACATCAAATGGTAAATAGACTTGTTCTCATAAAACGCTTCTGTATAGCTTCCTTTCTAAACATTGGGTTTTAAATCTTCAGGACTTTGGAGAATTCATGAGAGAAAACAGACTGACTCCGGTTTCGGAATCCTTTCCTGACCCTTCTGGGAAGCTGCCAGTTGAAAGGGCAAAGGCTCAGCTAGAGCGGCACACCCGTTACTGGCCAATGATCATCTCCCAAACCACTATCTTCAACATGCAGGCGGTACGTGTCATTCATATTCGAGCGGTTCCGTAGACGTGTGACTTTTTTCCGTTTTCCTGGTTTTGCTACTTTTTCATTTGTGCATCCTTAAACATGACGGGATAGGGGATCCCCAGTGGCTCACGTGGTTAGAGCGCGTACCACATGAGGCCGAGTCCTTAACGCAGCGACCGGTTCAATCCCGGGTGCCGCGGCTACCCACCGCTCCTATACAACAGGACGGGTGACATGCAGAGAGGACACGTTTCATTGTAATGACCAAATAAAGTGGCTTTCCTTTCCCTCCCGTTTCAATGTGTGTCCTTCTTTCCACTGCACCAGGTGGTCCCCTTGGCTAACCTGATAGTGAAGGAGACCCTGACAGAGGAGGATGTGTTGACCTGCCAGAAGACGGTATACAACTTGGTGGACATGGAGAGAAAGAATGACCCTCTCCCGATCTCCACAGTGGGTTCCAGGGGCAAGGGCCCGAAGAGGTATCATGTGTGTTTGTGTGCATTGTGTTTGCTCCACATACAATACGATTCAAACGTCAATCACTAATTAGATCGTTTAACTTTGATCAGGTCCTCACAGTATACCCGATTCTCCTGTAATTACATCCAACTTAAAAATGGATCAGGTTGAAACATGATACGCAAGAGGAGATAAAAAGCTCAAGATAGGATCTCTTACATCTTTATGTCTTCTTTTGACCCCAAGGGATGAGCAGTACCGGATAATGTGGAATGAACTTGAGACTCTGGTGAAGACTCACGCCGGGGCCACTGACAGACACCAGCGGGTTCTGGACTGCATCATCGCCTGCCGCAGCAAACCGCCCGAGGAGGAGGAAAGGAAAAAACGAGGGAGGAAGAGGGAGGACAAAGAAGACCGAACAGAGAAAAATGGCAACAAGGATGCAGATGAGAAAACCTGGCAGGACTCAGAGAGGTCAGGAAGAAATGGGAGTTTGTGCTTGTGTCACACAAGTCACGATTCTTATCCAAATTACTTCCGTGTTTTGTAATTGTGGACAAGACTCATCATTACGTCATCTGACCCTTCGAGATAACGCCCGTTACAAACTCATACAGGCACGATTCTCAGCTGCCAGCTTGCTAAACAAACCTGCTATGATCAATCTCTCAACCTGCAATCCTTCAATCCTGAACTGGCTTGTATGTCACTTAAGCGGAGGTCCTTGTTTTAGAGATTCGGTGTTTGCGGTATAACTTAGCGACAACTTTTCAATCAGTGAACCCTAACTTCTAAATAAAATCGGTAAATATTGGCCGTATTTTGTATGTTGAGTTTACCACCTTATCTTCAGATAGGCACAAAAAAATGAATCTTCTTTTGACCCTAAAGGTTAAAGGGTGTGCTAGATAAAGAAGAGCCAGAGTCGGAGGTGATAAAGGACTCTCCCGACTCCCCGGAGCCACTCAACAAGAAGCCCCGTCTGGCCGCGGAGGAGGTTCAGCCCCTGGAGAAGGCAAAGGGTAATTGGAAATATTTTTTTCTGCTCTGCCTCTAGCTTACTTATTTAAATGACTGGCTACCAGCCTCTTTGATTTGCCTACCGGTTGGAATCCTACCGCTGCTACTTTCATCTGCTCCCATTACGGGTCACCACAGCGGACCTATCTCCTTCATCTTACCCCCAGCTTGAGGAGCACATGCGCTAATTACATTCATCATCACACTTTCAATCTCCAGCTTCATCCTCATCACATCACACTCTTCCTTCAGAGGTACCTCTGCCCTATTTCTCCTTCTATCTGCACCATTTTAGAAGAGTTTGGACCCACCTCCCATGTTCCTGGCCTTACTCCCTTTCCACTTGGTCTCTTGCACACACAGTGTAGTACGTCTGCCTTCCTTCTCTCCATCGATTCCGGCCAGTTCTTTCTCTTTACCGGTCATAGACCTGCCAATGGGAATAGATTAAAAAAAATAAAGAAAATGTTCACCCGTCAGAGAGGCTCATGAGTAGATTAGAAGTTGTACTTACACTTACGTTTAATTATTGTTCTACACCTAGTGTACGACTTTAAAGTCAGTGATGCATGTGAAAACAACACAAGGAGAGAAATCAACACTGCATTGAATACCGGAGATGATACTTGCAAACAGTTGGCCATTTCTTTTAGGATCCGTTTCAGCATTCGGACAAGTTGACATAAAATTCACAAACCGCTATGAAACTTGTGACCACTTGAGTTGTGCCCGTCAATGTGTGTTTTATGCCTGGTGTCTCTTATGCTGCTTCAGGTCCGGTCTCTCTTTTTGCCCTGTGGACCAATCGGATCACTGCAGCCAGCTCGAGGAAGCGCCAAGACTTTGTTGGAAGAATTAACTCCGTCGACAACAAGGCTGAGCTCTACCAGCACCTTAAAGATGACAATGGGTGTGTTTTCTGATGTTCCACTGATTTGGTAGAGCAATTACGTTTGGTATCACTCACCACTGATCTCAATGGGGTATGTCAAAAAATAAAGGGTATCGTTCCAAATACTTACTTACCAATTTAAGAAATGCCTCAAGACACAAACATCTTGAAGTTAGAGTCTTTGATAAGCCAAGTCATGGTTGATTTTGCAGCTGCACGTTTTAATTCCTAGGAAAAATGTCAGTGCAGCGTTTCATGTCCTCCCCGTAGTAGCAGAAGTCCTCCCCCGACACAGATACTACAACGTCAGTTGCTAAAACTCAGGTTCAATCATGTCTCTTTATCTCTTTGTGTTCTGTACCATAAAAATCATTGGGTTTTAGTGGTCACTCTCACCGAAGGTGTCGGTAAGTCAAACGATTCGGACGGCGACTTACGTTTGGGATGGGCTCCAGCATGACCCCTGGATAAGCTGTTGATGAATAGATGAGGATCCTCAGGGTTACAGCTTTAAAGGAGAACCTTGAAAATACTCCACAAAAATGAATGTTGCAATACTGATTTCTCTAATGGGGAAATTTACCACAAAGTCTTATATTCTTTCAATAGAGACCATCGCTCCATTTTCAAAAAAAGTAACATACAGTGTCGTCAGCAACAGGCGGCCTTTTTAAGGAGAATCCCGGCTGAGAAGTCCACATTCCGTCTTGTCAGCAAGAAAAAGATGGTCTCGCAGGGAGAGGCTGGGAGACACAGAAACACAACACTAGGAAATGCACTCTTAAAATATATGGGTCCATTTGTTTTGTGCAAAAGGAATGATAAACATACATAAAGATACAACATATGCATGGCTCCCTCCTCACACCCGTCTCACAAACATAATGAACCACATATAGGTGTCCCTCAAAGCAAGGCAAGTTTGGGTTTATTCTAAATGTAATTTACAAATCAAACTTAAGGTTAAACAATGCATTTCATGAATTCACAGTAAATCTAACCATCTTTTTGTCATGTTCATTCGCAGTATTGATGTTCATGAGAATGGCAAGCCCACCAGATGATGGTACCAACAGTCCCCCTTGCAGTACCCTGATAGAAGGAGATTGCGGACCACAGCGTATGTCGCACTACCGATAAATTGACTTGACTTTGTGTCGGGACTGTTCCTCCAAACTCCCGAATAAACACGGACATGGAAAAAGACAACATGACTCCAGCAGACACAAAATATACTTTCGTTTTTTGTTTTTTTTAAAATCTGGAGATTTTGTAGATGAGCTGCTCTTTACAAAGTGCTCAAGTTTTGTCCGTAGAGGATTTATTTTTTTGTGTGCTTAAAGTTAACATCCGTTTGAAACGTGGTTGTTAATGAATCTGTTACTTTTTAAAAACGCATCACAATTTGAAGCGTGTTTTTCAAACTTGATCGTTCAGCATTGGCTCAGCGCCTCAAAGTCAGGCGTGGCGGGTTCGATCCACCCCGGGGCATCAGGAAAAGGCCATCCGCCCTTGATCCCCCATGCTCGGTAAATGTGAGGCGTTCGTTATAAAGCGCTTCGAGTGGTCACTAGAGTAGAAAAGCGCTCTATGATCATAACTCCATTTACCATTTCCTGAGAACAGTTTTGTTATTTAAGACTGATCAAGTGGTGTTTGTATAGGTTTTGTATGCACTTGAAGTTTTTTCTGTTTAAAAAAAAAAATCTGACTGATGTGTGGAAGCATTTTCAGCATCGATCCTGTGAACAGGACTTTGAATGTCCTACAAAGTGCTTTCAGCAATTCAGTCAGAGTAACAGTCGAGTCAGTCTCACCTTAATTAGGCTTGAGATAGAGGTAGATGTGAAAAGCCGGCATACATCGCAGGTCCATCCGACTACAGGATGTGCCGTCTCACCCATCAGCATGGAGGAAAAGAAATAAAGGAGATTCCCATGTCGGTGCCTGTGGTAGAGGACATATCGGTGTGAGTTAAGACTGTAAAGGTAAAATAAACATTCTGATTTACATTTTCACTCTGTTCAAATGGGTTTTACTTCAACATCCAATTCACTGTCGACATCTTGTATCACTTATGAATATGAATTGAAAAGACTGCTTGTTTGCCAGCTGGCAGGTTTCTGCTACTGAACTTGAGTTTAATTCATCCAGTGTTGAAAAGCAAACCTTCTACTTAAAGATCAAGCTATTATTTTCCCAGTACCTCTGTTCAAGTCTTTCCTTCGTGTCCCGTCATACAAACACTGTGGGGAAAACTGGTACCGGGGAGGTGGAAGGGGCCTCGTTCAGAGCTCGTCTGTCTTGCGTGTGGGTTGAGGTCAGAGCCGGGCAGCCAGCAGGAGATCTTGACGGGCAAAGTCCAAGTCCACGTCCAGAGGTATGCCGTGAAGCTCCAAACCATCCCAAAACCACCACCTGCCCATCTATGAACCTCATCTCCAAGGAACGGTTGTCTGCCTCTCCATCTTCTGGATCTAGAAAGGTCCGTGGTGGGATCGAGTTGTGGAGGGGGAAACCGATGGTGGCCGTCAAAGCTGGAATGGAATGGAACACTCGGGGTGGGAGACTCCGGAACGTAAAAAGGTTGATTTGCTTTCCGCAGGTTCACCTTCGTGTGTGAAACCCTGCAAGAGATGCAAACCCCCCCGGTGGCTGTGCACCAGAGAACATTATGACCATCTCCAACTCGATGCCTATTATCAGCTTGATGACTTGGGTATTAGCAAGTCAACAAACTGAGTCAATGGAATTGAATGAATATACTTAAAAACTTTCATTTTCTACAAGTGATGACTTGCCATCGTTTGCAACCGAGCCAAGCTGGTTTTTGGTGCTTTGGTTGAAGGTCACTTTAGTGGAGCTCACACCGACTTGACGAAACCCAGCCTAATGACGCCTCATCTGCTTCCACAGACGCCGATGAGCTTGTTTTCATCCCATATCATTGACTCGGAGTCAAGGTTTGAGGTGAGGAATATGTTTTTGGCCAATGAGTGAATAGACTTGATAACAGTGAGGATGCTCAAGCAAGGGCGTTCTTGGTGCTGGTCCCAAGCCCAGATAGACAAGGGGGTGGGGGGTTGTGTCAGGAAGGGCAGAGTGCATAAAAAGTACTTCACCACTAGATGGCACAATGGAATAAAGACGTGCGTTTACAGTTTTTCCACTACTTATGTCTGATACTTGAAAAGTGACTCACTTTGAAAAAGCAGGATTCAGGTCATCAGTGCTGTTTTTGAACAGGAGGTCCATTTTTAAAGGTTGGATGCCAACACGGACTGACTGACTGACTGGGGCCTCGATGGTTGGAACGGCACGGGGCTAGCACCTGTCTCACAGTGGATGGGAGGCTTTTGTGGACAGACCATGAACCATTTCCTGAGATTACGTTTAGTAATATGGACTCAATCAGACTTTCTGTGCCAATTCTCTGTCCGTCCCGGTCATATAATAGTGTGCTTTCGACTGACCCCGATTCAGAGTAAATCTGTCACCATGTTCTCCAGACCCAATTGCCGAGGGATGCCTGTTGGACCCCTCATGTCCGAGAGCAAGGACGCGGAAGTGTCCTCTCACTAGCCAATAGAATGGTCGTGTCAGGTTTCTCCTGTTCGATGTCTCCGCTGGTGGTAACAGGGATGCTGACAGAGAAGCTTCCACTTCGGCCAGTGGGGACGACGTCAACTGATGCACTGATGAAGACAGTGGCATGTCTTCAGTTATGTTGCTCTGTGGGGTCGTTCTCTGCCTGTTCATTGAGGGTTGATTAATGTGATTGATAATAATAATAATAATAATAATATCCTTTCATAGACAGTGCATATTAAGGAACAGTTAGAATGTAAAGATGCCAGATTCAGTCAACATGCTCATTTTCATCTCTCGTCCCAAGCAGTTGGACGTTCTTCGTCTGGCTCGAGGACACTTCAACACGTTTTGTGGAGGAACCGAGATCCAACAACCGACCTTCTGATTACTAGATTAAAAGATCTTGATTCGTTCCACCGAGGTAAATGGATAAAAGCCTGATCATTGACAGAGGTGCCGGTGGGACGACGGGCCGTATAGATGGATGATGACGATGATGGAGCGGTCTTCATTGTTGAGCTTAAGGACGTGGCTTCCTATTCTAGGTTGACCAGGAAGTGATCAGAGAACACAGTTTGTTCTCCAGTTTGTTCAACAAACATGGCGTGACCTAGGAAGACCTCTCACAACTGGGTTTTCTTAGGCTGAGAGTAACCGAATGTTGAAATTAGCGAGGTTACGAGCTGGAACTGTTCATCTTTGAATCTATTCATTCATTCATCCTCGGCTAAGAGAGCTTCCCCCACATTCGTCTAAACCACGATTCATCCGTCTGCACATTCAAACGTGTTTTGCGAATGACTTCTCGTAGCCCCGACATGCATCTCTTCTTATGGCCATTGATCGATCCATGATCCCTTGTTGTGCCCCCCCCCAAAAAAAAAGTACAACGTGACATTACCCCACATTGTCATTCACTCATCCACTGAGGTCCGCTCAGCTGTGTGGTCTCGATTCAAAGGTCAAGTCCGCATTACATACGACTCGGATGCAGACATGCATGACCATGACCAAGAACCCTGAACAATCATACAGTTATATAGAGGTCAAAAAGCACCAGGCTCACCCAATGAGCTCACAGCAGACCGAGCCTCTGAGTCAGTGGGAGGGCCTCTGTGTGAATCAGTCAGGAAGGTTTTTTCCTTTGGACAGAAGTTGGGAGCCTGGCCAGTAACAAGTGATTCTCTGTTCAAAGTGTCCCGTGTCACTGTGGGAGAGACACAGTCAGAGCTAAGGGCCACTGTTGGCAGCAAGAGGTAAATACTGTGTTGTGCGGCTGACGGGAAAAACAATGACGGAGTGTCCCTAACGAAGGTTTCCTCAACCAACATAGTGTGAAAGTTGTTCCTGGGTGCTGGTCGGCTCTCCGCGAAAGCAAGCTGAGGCTCTGCTCCCACTGAGCTGAAGAATGGAGTGGGCATAGTTGACCCCAGGAGGGAGAGTTCACCAAACAAGATGGCATTCTGAGCATGATTTGCAGCAGCGTTTCCAATTAGCTGGTTTATGGGGCCACCGTGGAGTTCCTCTCCTTGGCCACGCAGCTCAAAAGCCACTCTGTACTCCGGACCTGTTCAAGCCATGGCACTGAAGTTGGTTTCAGAGGCTGAAATGCTGATGCTTGTCCACCGTCAGCTTGGTTTCATAATGGTGATCCAGGGTGTGAGGGGACTCGTGTTTGCTGTTCCCCGCGGGCCTTAACCTCTTCAGCTTTTGCTATTTTAGGAGTAAAAAAGTTCAGTCTGTGTTTGGTAGTCCTCAGAGTCGTGAGTGGAAAACCGACTCGGAAGAGCGCGAGGAAAGTTCATCCCGTCCGTGTGGAAATTTGAGCCCAACATTATGTCGCGGAGTGGTCGTGTATCCGTGACGGTGTGTGAATACTCACGGTCTGGGTGCTGGACCGTCACCTCCACGGAGACAAATGAACGTGAGGGTACCTGCATAGGTTGGATTAGACTCAGCATGACAACACTAAAATCCATGGCAGTCTTTCTGTCAGACCAATGCCTGGACATCTTTCCAGTGTGAAAGTGTTGCTCTGGGGCTACCACAAACACACTGAAGAGAGAGGCCGGCAAGTTATCACTCTGTATGCCCGAGAACTGTGTTGAGTCCCAGAATCCTGTGCGAGCAGAGATTACTGTAACCTCGGTTGGATCTATTGTCCATATTGGTTCCAGTTTTTTGTCCTTATAGTTTGAAATAAGTGAGTGGATGCTTTGCAAGTTTTGGAACTTCTTGAACCCAAGTCAGGGAAGGAATAATTAGAGGTAGGTGTGTGTTTTGGTCTTAGCTCCCTTTCAACTTCGTGCAGTAGGAGGGTTGCGTCATAGAACGCTCTCCATCCTAAAATAGGGGCACCCAGCAGTCTAGCCAAGCCTCCAGCATTTACACTATGTTCCAGGACCTTGGCCAAACTGGACTGTTGTTCCCCTCCACCACCACCTACAGCAGCTCACTGACCTCTTGGAAAATGTCCTGCTCCTCCTCCTGACCTCTAGCTGCAGCAAGTTTCTTAGCCATTCCACGTCGCGTATGGATGCTGAGGTTCCCTTGTGGCGAATCAAAGGATTTTGTCCCCGAGGAGAGGTGGATGGAGCCGGCCGGCAGTCGGAGGTGCCGCGGTGGTGACCAAAACGACGCGGTAGTTGGCGCCAAGGCTCCCAGGGTTCAACCGGAGAAGGTCAGCCCAAATGTTCATCTCACCGTCAGAGCAGGTGAAACCGTCCATGTCATAGAAACAAAATAGAGGGATTTAAACTGAAACATTATCCCCATTTGATTCTGATTACTGATGTTAAAGCACGGTGGGATGCACTATACGCAAGGCTGGTTTGATTAGAAAGAAAACTTACACGACAGTGTGGTGGTTCTCAATCCCGGCCCTCGTGTACCACCCGTACTGCTGCGGTGCTGTTCCTCCAGGTAGTTCACCACGCTCACCGGTCCAGTCAGGTGTTGAAGCCATCTAGTGATCACAACAGGGGAGTGTAGTGAGCTATCTGGTGGAGCAGAGAACCAGCAGCAGCACAGGAGGTAGATGAGGAACAGGGTTGAGAACCACTGACATTGTGCATGTGGTTAAAGTCCGTTTCCAAAATCCTCGTGTATATAACCTAAAATCTCTTACTTTCTATTTTCATGGCTTTATCTTGCCAATAACCGATTTGGTTTGGTGGTGAGCCGATTTTCCATAACATCCGATCATCATTGTGTAAACCCATCTCCGGCTAATGAAATTAAAAAGGGGCACGTTTGATTTGGGTGGAATGGTGAGCAAGTGTAGATAGTATTGATAGATAGATAGATAGGTTCTACTGGATCATACGTTTATTCAGAAACGTTTCATCACTCAAACAGGTGACATCTTCAGACTGACTGAAGAGGTCACCCATAGAACACATTTGGAATAAGAACCATACGACAAATGTGTAAATCTACTAAAGAAAAAACCAAAGAGCTTAATGGTGTCTTGTAATCAGTCTCAGCCATACCTGAATGCTTGACAGGGGACAGGATTTTCTGTTGCTTCTGTTCCAAATCTGGAACTTCATGACTTATTTTGCTGTGATTTGCAGGAATACATTTTTCATCCCTCTGTGTTTCCTCAACAGCTGTCTCTTCCCGGTTGCTTTCAACGGCAACCACCTCTTTCTCTCCACTTTGATCAGGAGACTCCTTTTCCTCACTGCTTTCATTAACAGCCTTCTCTTGCTCTGCACTTTTATTAGATTGCCCTCCACTTTTATTAGATTGTCCTTCCCTTTTATTAGATTGTCCTTGCCTTTTGTATTCCTCATCTAATATTGACCTGTGCCTCATGGAACAACTACTATTTGAGTTGTTCTGTACTGTGGTGACCCTACATGACTTGGATTTGGAGGGAAGAAACGGTGTAGAGGAAAAAGCCTCATGAGTCTGACGGGGAAAGCCTGGCGGGGTGAGAGAAAACGTGAAACAAAAAAGAAAATGTGAATCTGATAACATCAAGATCTGAGTATGTTTAGTTTGATGGAAAAAAGAAAGTTTCCTATGGAAAATGATATTCCAGTTATCCAAATGTACCAGAAGTCTACCACGTTGTACAGTGAGGATAGGGGCATTAGACAGCTATAATATGGTTTATTTCCAATGTGAATCGTGGCCTCGTGACCAATGTCGCTCAGTACAAGCATCCGTATGACCAGTGCTACCGCTGGACTACAATACCCATAGCTCCCAGCTCAACCTGCCACATCACCTTACAAGTGACCAGAAAAGTACTGTATAAAAATGAGTCCATTTACCATCCGCTAAACAGCTGTGATTAACCGGTTAACCTCTCCTCCGAGCCACGCGTGACCAATCTGAATTGTTTTTTAACTTTTCCCTTTTTATCGTCATTCCTGCTTTCCCCTGTGAAGTGCCGCTTAAGCTGCTCCTGCAAATGGGAGCGATATGGAAGAGGAATTACTTTCTATATGTGCTCACATTTACAAACCTGGGACTTCTGACTTACCTGCTTGTATATGTATATATATTTCTTCTGTTGGTGATGCAGCATTGTTCTCAGTTGATCTGGTCCCGAGACCATCTGTCCACAGTACTCCATGACGGAGCAGAAAGTGCTCATCAACTCCGGAGTCTGAAAAATAAACCATGATGAACACATAATGCACATCAAATAAACTACTGTGACAAGTGCCCGTATTTACAGCTTGTGTTCGACGGCTTTACATTATTTATGACGCGTCACTCATCATTTGGCTCTTACTGCTGAGCCAAATCATCTGGCTGACCAAAAAGCAAGAAAAGGAAAGCCTCTTTATTTGTTCATTGCATTCTTACATAGAAATGTGTCGTCTACATCAGTGGTTCTCAACCTTGGTCCTCATGTACTGCTGCTTTTCTCTTCCACCAGGTAGTTAAATAAACCCATCTGTTGGGATTAAGACATTTTAAGTTCCGGAGGTTTCGTGACCTCAGTAATCAACAAAACACACTCACTTTCTTTAGAGGAGGCTGTAGCGAGAGGCTTCAGGGAGCAACTGGTCGAGGAGTGGCCTCTGACTTTCTCTGCAGTCTCGGTTGATCCTCTCCTACATGGCCAGGAGTTGGGTTGTGAGGCTCTTCTGCACATCTCCCTCATGCTCCATAAATCTCAGCAGGCAACCATCTTCTCCAGCCTGCATGGCAGTGTCAATCTCTCTCAGCTGGTTTATCACAGTGGGTCTGCCTTAGTCTTCACCTTTCTTGGTGGATCACCGGAGACTAAGAGTAAAAATAAGTTAGTTCAAATTAACTCGATTTTTTTCTCCTCTGAAGGTTATCACGTTACAGCTTTGACCACGTACTTTGACTATTATGTGTGTGTTCTGTGTGTTTTAATCCGTGAATTTCTGTTGACTTTTTTTAATCAAATTTGACATTTCTTACCCAATGCCTTTTGTGTCTTAGGTATGAAATGTGTGATACAAAACTCACCTCGCTTGACACAAACAGCTAGCTGACTAGCTAAAGTTAGCTAGCTACCCAGGTGTTGGTCGCTCAGGGTGACCACGCCAAAAACAACTCGACAACCTTCAACACGCCGTTCGCTCACCAGTACACGGTGACAGCCTGATGGGGGAGCTGGCTGGACAGCTTCTCAGCGTTCATTGAGATTAGATCTGGCACTCTGGGTCAGGCTGCTCTTCCTCGATGTTCGGGGGGAGGGTTGAAGGCGACTTGTCCTTTTCGGGGGGCTTCTTCGTCACTTTGGTGAGTTGGAGGAAGAAGGAGGGACGGGGTCGTCCTGTACTGGGACACTAAAGAGGGGGCTACACGGTTCATAATACAACCATTCCACCTGACCTGCCCCGGCCGTGTCCAGACCGTGATGGTGGATGGTGGGGTTCTGCCTCCTCAGAGACTCGAGTTTGCTCAGGACTTGTTTCTGAGACGATGGACGCCTCTTTCGGCAAGGAGTCGTGAAATGACTCCATAGCTGCTTGAATCTTTGGTCGTGCCTGTGATTTGCCCGCTGATCTCTTTCCCATCTCCCGTGTAGACAGCAGAGCCCTCACTTCAGGATCCTGGCAGGTCGACATTACTTCTTCCCATCACCCAAAACACGCTCCCAGAGCCTTAAAACATGTTTGGGCTGAGGGACGTGTGCGTCATTATTGTGCGCCTCCAGGTGCGTAAATCTGACGAGATTAGAATCGAGGACGCTTGAGTAGTTAGTCCCAGATTAACTCCAAAAACCAGGCGATTGATTGCTTTAAAAATTCAGGTTTTTATTGGAGTTAAGTGAAAGAACTAGATCTGGAAACACCAGTAGAGAGGATGGAGAAACGACAACAACAAAGCATCAATACAGGGGAGACACTACATGTGCTCACATTGGGGTGCTTGGTGTAAATTGAGCATGGTGTCGTTTGAACGGGATGGACCTGATTTAATATTGCGGGTTCGAACCTGCTGCTGGCCATCAGGAAAGGTATCCATGCTCCACCCAAGTCCGTGTCCACCCTCACAACGTGGGGGACTAATCGTGACACAAAAATGGACCTACTATAGAAACGACAAAGAAGGACATAACCTCAAATCGATGATCTGCCTTATGAGCTTTGGCCATATTCAGTCAGACGTCTGGAGTTTGAATTACAGACAGAAAAGCTTATTCCCCATTTCCATGTTCCATCAGGTCAAAATCTATCTTGTCCTCCAATCCATACAATAAACGTGTAGAACAACAATCACTATTCCAGAACAAATAGGAAGAAGCATTATCCTAAGACATTCTTTCGCTACTGATACATTTCTACGGACCAACATTAATTTCAGCTTCTACGCTGTGTATTTTATAAAGAGGTCTTAGGTTGGTAAATAAATTCATCATTGATCACCTGTATTATTCCATAGTTCATTAAGATTTAATGACCCTATAAAGGAGAATATTGTACGTCTTGCAATTCCATTATTATTCTGTTCTCCTCTGTGTTGTATTCTGTGAATGGTGTTTTACTCTGTATACACATCCATCGCTCGTCTGTCCATCATGGGGAAGAGTTCTGTCCTCTGTCGCTCTCCCTGAGGTTTCTTCCTTTTCTTTCTACCGTTTAAAGGTTCTTAAGGGAGTTGTTCCTTATCTGATGTGAGGGTCCAAGGACAGGTCGTTGTGTTGGGTTAAAGTCCACCGAGGCACATTATAATGTGTGACGACGGGATACGCAAATAAAACTGAATTGAATATTTCCACAAAAAAAAAAAAGAGATGAAGCCGTTATGTGTCCACGGTCTCACCGCGTGCTGGTTCTTGCCGAACTAATCTTCCTCGGTTACAAATGACATCATGTTGTGCGATAGCTCCCATTCCCAGCGTCTCCTCGGTCATTGGCCCAGTTTCAACATAAATGGTGAATTCGAATGCGAGTGGCCCTTCACATCTATTCAAACGGCCGATCCAGGAAAAACGGCCTCCGATTCCGGATTTAGTCACACAGGGCGAGGCTGACGACCCCTCACACCGACCAGCCGCCGGGTCCACCTGAGCTCTTGAATTAAAGAAGGGAACAATCAATAATCCTCACTACCGTCCTCCTCGCCGTACTTCCTCTTCAGGGAGTTTGTCTTGTGATTCCTATGACGCTGTTTCGTGGGAGACCCGGGCGTCTCCCTTAGGTGCAACTGCCTGTGCTTTTTCAGCAGACCGGGAACATTGAATCCCTTTCCGCAGGTGTCACACGTCCACGGCTTCTTGGTCGCGTGAGTCCGTTTGTGGACGTTCAGATGGGAGCTCAGCTTGTAGGTTTTCCCACACAGGTCGCAGCTATAGGGACGCTCGTTGGTGTGTAGCCTGATGTGCACCTTCAGATTCCCGATCTGGGTGAAGGACTTGTCGCATACGGAGCATCTGTAGGGCTTCTCTCTGGTGTGGATCCTGAGGTGAATCCTGAGGCAGTACTTGCTGGAGAATCTCTTTTGGCAGATGGGACACGGGAGCTTGGTCTTGGGCATGTGATCCTGCTGGTGCCTCTTCAGGTCCGACAAATAGACAAAAGTCTTCCCGCACTGAGAGCACAGGTACTGACAGTCGCCGACGTGGTAGCCCATGTGTCTCTTGAGCAGGCTGGGCACGAGGAAACGCTTTCCGCATTGCTCGCACATGTGGGGGCGATCCCTCGTGTGCCAGCGCTCATGGTTGGCCAGCTTGAAGGCCGTTGGGAAGTTTTTGGTGCAGTGTTTGCAGGGGAAGCTCATCTGGCTCGTGTGGCACTCCATGTGCCTCTTGAAGTAGGTGGACTGAATGAAACCCTTGTCGCAGATGCTGCAGTGGAAGGGCTTCTGGTCGCTGTGGACGAGCGAGTGTTTCCTCAGACTGGGCATTGTGAGGAAGCACTTGCTGCACTGGCTGCAGGTGTAAGGCCGCGCTGTGCTGTGGGTCCTCAGGTGGTTGTTGAGGAACACCTGCGTCCTGAAAGTCCTGCCGCAGGCCGTGCACACGAACGGCTTCTCCCCCGTGTGGATACGCAGGTGATCCTTCAGCTTAGACTGATAGGGGAAGCTCTTATTACAAATGTCACACACGAACCTGTCTGCAAGAGGCTTGGCTTGGCTCCTCCTTTTCACACCTTGCCTCGTGCCGAACCCCGGACTCGACTCGGGCGGAGGAAGAGGCGGCAAGGTGGGGAGCGAGATCGTGTTATTGGCGATTTGCGAGACCCACTGGTGCAATGTGACCCGCTGAGTCTGGGGCCTCCGCTGACCGTCGGTGCCGACTGCTCCGGCGGGGTTCGGTAAGGCGGACACATGTTTGAGCGGCACGTGAACGACCTTGAGAGGGCTTGAGGTCGAGGGCAGGGCGTGGCCCTCTGCCCTGTCTGGTTTGGACGGTGCGGCCGGTGTTCCATACACATTTTGATCCTCTGGAGATGTACACTGCCGGGCCGTGGAGGCCTCTTCGGGTTTATCTCCGTCCGCAGCCCCTCCCGGCACCGCCGTGGCGACGCTCTCCTTTACAGGGTTGCTACTTTGTTTTCCGGTGACCCCTGCTTCTTCAGACCTACGGTCACTCTTTGGTTCTCGCTCGTCCGCCGGTGTGACGGGGGCGTCCTTTGTCAGGTCGTCCACGGCCTCTGGCGTCGACCCTACTTCTTCATGGTCACCTGGGAAGGTTGGGCTCAAGGTGTTCGGGGAAAGGTTCAGCTGGCCCGGTGGGTCGGATGGTTCTGTTGCAGTAGGGCAAAAGGAAAGTGCCGCAAGGACGCACTCACCCACGTTGGAGGAGATAGCTACTGGACAGAAGGGAGATGGGAGAAGCGGGGAGATAAAATGACACGTGATGCGATGCTCCTTATTCTCAAACTTGTCTACCATGACTATATTATCATAAAACAGAAATTCAACATTTCTTTCCGAAATATGAGATGACCGAAATGTCATCATCTCACAACTTAGATCTTTTTTATGCCCAGTCAAATACAATAATCCCTTTTTTTTTTTAAAGTGCAAATAAACTAAAACCTACCATTGCTACCAAGGAGTCCCTTGGGTTTCTGGTGAAAGAGGAGGACCTTCAGGTCACCTGGATCAGGGATGAAGCGTCCACACTCCTCGAGGACAGAGGGCTCAGCGGAAATCATGGCCCCAAGCTGACGGCAGGGAGACAGGCAAAATAAATAATTAGTGCCTTTACACGTGGAGAGGTGCAGCTGACACCTCAGATTCTCATCGTGTTTTCTGTTGGGTGATGCAGGTTCGGTAACTTCCTGGGTATTATCACCGTCTCCCATAAGAGACGAGGGTCGATCTACGTTGACCTTTTCGGAAATGTTGAAGTGATTTTGCGACTCGACTGGGTTTTCAGGTAGCAGTTGTAGGCTTTACGGCCAATCGCACTTTAAAAGAGGATCACCTTTGGATCGAAGAACGGTGCTTCAAACCATTGGGGCCATAGATGAGTTTGGCGTATTTACCTTAGATAGATTGGGCACAGGAAAAAGCTGCTCCAGTTTGTACACGAGGCCTGCGATGAGAGCCTGCAGTGCTGTGTCAAACTTTGAGCCGTACTGCACGGGGAACACGTCCTGGAGGGTGACACACGGACAAGATGGATAGATAAAGCCGAGAGCTGAATTAACAATTATTAAGTCCGAGAGACGACCCCGGAGCGTTTTGAGGGTTTGTACCAACACATGTATCCCTAGGCATAGAAGAACGGAGTACCGCTCATCTTCCACTGGGCTGCTTTAGTCACATCCGTAGAAATGCCAAACCTGGAAGAATTGCTTCCTTTCCGCAGGGCTTTTGAGTAGATTTTGGACCAACACCATGAAGTTAATCTGAGCCTTCTCCACTTCTTGGTCATTCTGTAAAACGGAATGCATGTCAAGTCTCAGTTTTTCGGTTTTCAGATGACGATGAAAAGAAATCAACTCGACTCACACAGAAACGGTCAAAACTGAAGCTAAGCTCTGGAATCATTCAGATGCACGGGTGAAAATGTCTGAGCTGCGCTTCACCACAGCGATCCCCCTTTCCCAGAGAACCTTCACATGTCCGTACCCCATTGGATGTTGAGATTGTCAGCTTATCGATGAGAGCTTGAACAGCGTGGGCATCCGGCGTACCTTCTTGCCGTAGCGACTCCAGAATGATCTGAAACAGAGCAAAGGACATTTGTGGCTAAATTAGGACGAAGGCTATTACCAAGACATCAGAACCAGTTATCCATTTCCATCAAGACAACGGGCTTTGTGAGATATCCACATTTGGGCATGTTAACAGAAGACTGAAGTTTTGAAGGATAAGATGAAAACCAACACACCCTTGCCCTCAATCCCAGGATCAGCTGGGCTGTCTGTTTAAATTTCATGAGCTCGGGAAGCGTTTGGGTCACCACGGTCACAAACTCCTCCACCTTGCTGTATAGGGCCACATTTCTCTGCAGTATGACCTGCCACATGAACGAATAGGTCAGCTGCAAAGGAGAAGCCAACAATCGAAGAGAGGCCGGAGGAAGTGGAGCTGTGGCTGAACCTGTGTGGAACACAAGATAGAGGGAAAGGTGGGCAGGGTTCAAATATTCAGTCCATTTTCAGATACAATGGAGTCCAGTTAAGTTTATACACACACACATATAGGGTGGCATGGCTCGGTGGGTAAAATGGTCGTCTGCTGATCAGAGGGTACCTGCAGAGAAGCATGTTGAAATGTCCTTGAGGAAGACATTGTTCCCCTAATTGCTCTGCCCTGTGATGGACTGGGGACCCCCACCTTTCACCCAATGAGAGCCCAGATAGGCTCCCGTGCCCCGGCGACATGTCTTCAGATAAGCGGTTGACAATGTATGCATGTGTGTGTGTGTGTGTGTGTGTGTGTGTGTGTGTATATAT
>OMLC01081580.1:0-22543 GCA_900302585.1 Regalecus glesne
AGTAGTTTTAAGGGTGTTTCAAGCAGGCAAGCAGAATGAGTTCCAATGGACCTAGATCTTTGCTCAGCTCTATACATGTGTACATTAAATTGAACTCATTTGAATCAACTCAGAACCACCTATTATATTTATACCATACCTCATCTAAGTTTAACCGATTTGCTTGTTCATCAGTTTTTTGCATACTTTGCTTCCTTACACCATATGCTCTTATCAAGTCTCATTTAACATTTCTGAACTATTGCTGATAAGCCTTGAAAATGTGTGACTGAAAATATTGAAAATCACTGGTCCAACCATAACTGTCTGATAATGGTAATCTCACTAAGATTTGTCATCTTACCGCCACGGTATACAGCCTTTGCTGTGGGTATTCCAGCTCCACTCCGCACACTCAGCTCCCCCTCCCCTAACTGTCTAAGTGTGGAGTGCTTCACACCTGGACACAGAATCAACAATAATAGATAGAGCTTACTGTGATAAGCAAATGGGTCATGTGAACTGAGGATTAAACTTTACAGCTAACATATGCTGTTGATTAGACATGCAAACACATGCCAATGCGCAACTGCTAGCTACTTTAGCATAAACTAACCCGCACACCCCTCTCTCATCAGCATCACTACTTGCGTCTTACCAACATACCAACACCTATTCACTGCCCCATGGTCTTTGGAAAGGGGTCTAAAAACAAAGGTAAGGAGGCAGGCAGGGGTGTTTGTATATCTGCAAACTAGGTTTATTAAGATAAAAACTGAAACTTAGCAGTGCCAGGGACCATCAGCAAAACCAAATAGATAAGACATTAATGTGAAAGAATTTCTCAAGAGGGTACATGTAGCTGCAATTAGTCAAGATGAGTAGAGCCAAGATGCCCTTGAATAATAGCACAAGCAGACACTCACCTAGTCCTACAAGAGCCATTCTGCCAGAGGAGAAATTATTCTCAACAAAGGACTGCAGCTAAGGACGAAAGGACGAGGAAGAGAAATGCATGAGGATTACGTGCTCACAAACACAAGCTAGTTCTGCGACTAGCAAAAGTGGGAGTGTACTAAGATTTGGAATGATTAAATTTCACTCTTACACACATATCCTTAGTTTACGTCAGCTGCCATCATTCCTCAGAATGGATGCAGAAATGCATACTACTAGATCTGATCTTGCCAGCAGGATTAAAGCATTGGCTATTCTACTAGATTCAAAATCCTGCAAAGATCCTTACCTGTTCAGAGGAGACACGGCCCACCATGAAGTCAGGACAATACAAAGAGTTGGCCAGAGCATTTTTGTATGCTGCCTCATGCAACTTTTCAATGACACCTGGAGAAAAAAGTTGAAAATTATTTTACCCAAATAAAAATTGTCAACTATACAGTAACTTCTCTGAGTAAAGTGTAAAAGCAATACTTGATTATTCACAATATGTTATGAAATCTTATGAAGTTTATGGGTGGAAATGCATGAGTTTAATATAATTTATTAAGCACTTATATATCAATTCTACATCATTTTGGCAAAAAATATATTTTAGTTGACCAGACACCCCCAAAACAAAAGTTGGAGTCGAGGTCAGATTATTCACAATTGGAATGAGTCTTCTCGTAAATTAGGCAGAATGGAATTGATTATTATTGCACAAAGAAAAAGGCTCATAAGTCCATATATCCTGAACTTTCTGATGTTTGTCCTGAATTGACTCCACCTTTTTATTTGCTGGTGCAGGATCCGTATCTTAGGCTTCTGGTCAAACTGATCTGCATTTTCCCCCATTCTTTCCTCATATTGTTCTTTTTCCTTAGGGCTGTTTCGAACTGTCAGCTAATGAAGAATCACTTTTCTCAGTATGCTTTTCTCTAATAATAAATCGGTCTATCTTGAGTGAGGTAGAGACAGAGACAATATTTGGTATAACCTTAAGGGCAAAACTTGTATAAGCATTTGCAAATGCAAAGCTACATGCATATGTTTACCCATGATCCCACACTGTTAAGTAGCCTTGTTCTTTGACATAGTTTCAATATACTGCCATCTGCTGGATAATTAATTTCAATGTGCTATAAAGGACATATGGAATTTGTAGAGGTAAGGTACAGCTATATTGTTAGTTATAAGTGCATCTTTATGAACCACAAAAAGTCTCACTAGCTGCATGCTACTCGTGTGCCACACAACGAGTAATACTATATTAGATTAAATACATGTGGAAATGGTCTTTATGCATGTTCTGTAATCCAAATAGGGAAATCACAAAAAAGTTGAATCAGTATCTGGATATAAGGTTTATTGGACGGCACAGTAGGACACAGTTAGCACTGTTGCCTCACAGCAAGAAGGTTCTCATATGAATCCTGTTCCATATCCTTTCTGTGTGGAGTGTGCATGTTCTTCCCATGTCTACATGGGTTTGCTCTAGGTGCTCCGGTTTAATCCCACCATCAAAAAGACATGCACATTGGGGTTAATAATCTTGCCTGTGCACCCCATCCAAGGCAATAGGGAAAAAACTGGAGCTAGACACCGGGTGATGTAGCTGCTCGCTGCTCCTTTACAATACGATGGATTAAATGCAGAGAACAAATTTCGCTGCATGTATGTAAAATAACAAATTAATAAAGCTTCTAGCTTCTACATAAGTTTCAAATGCTTCACTCAATAAACATTCTATCCAGATGAACTAATCTAATTTTTGCAACATGTGGAAACACTAAGCATAATACTTGAAATTAGTAATCCTTCAATGCTGGATATCTAGGTGATTAAAAGTTCTACGGAGGCTGCTGGTACTAACCTATCTGTGGACACTGCTCGGCCAGAGCCTTGTCAATCTTCACTCGTGAGGTCAAATCTGCCACTTCCCATGGCCGGAACTCTTGAGCTGTGGTCACATTGACCAAAAACTCCAACACAGAGTCTCTGCAAAAACATGGGCACAAAACACAGTAGCAGGTTACTAAATCCTTGTTGAAGCAAGAATTTCAAGGATCTCAATGAATGTGAAGTGACAATATAGACTTCAGAAAGCAGAATGATCCAGTTAAACCCATACTGAAAGCACAATGTTCAGCAACGAAGGTGAAATGCAAGTGTTTGAGAGTTGGCCTAGTATGCATTGAAAAATTGCCTGTAGAAAGTGCATATAGAATTATGTCTCGCTGTGCACCCATTAACTGCTTCTTAAGTCTACTAGTCAATTTTGGCAGTATTCATGGAAAAGGGGAAACATCTGAAATTACTTTCAATTCATTGTGAATAAATCCTTACTAAATTTTTACTTATGGAGGTCCTGTTATTCATCAGCTCAATTAATATTCAAAAGCTGATGCCCTCATTGAACATAGACGGACAGGTAAGTAATATTTGTTGCGATGGGAGGTATTCTAAGGCAGCAGGTTTTCAAATCTATACTATGGCACCACAAGCACCACTCATTTTCTATTCTATCAGGTAGGTAGTTTTTTTTTACATTCACCTAGTTTATTAGGCATTCCAGCCTCCAATCGAGTTTATTTTGAGACCTGGCAACGGTTGCTTACTTTCTGCTATAATACCAGACACTAGCAAGCAGCAAACAATTTGTGAACTTGGATGGGTGTAACATGGGCAGAATAACAAGTGGAATGAAAAAAATATATAGCAATGGCTTTAATCAAATTTTGTGAAATTAAAATTACACAATCTTGAGACATTTTCAAAATATCAATCTGTTTCTGTTTTAAATATATATTATCTACAAGGAAAATTTTGATCATTAAACTAAAATACAATCTGAATGCCTCCAAATCAATCAAACAGCTAAAATATATATGTTTTTCCTATTGGAATGGCTCTTTGAGTAGCAATAATGATGTGAAAAGGGTACTAATGTGAAGAGACAATTGCAGGTAGACATTCAACCCTTCTACTATCTGTCTGGCTGGAGTGACAGAACGAGAGCAGCACTCACAAGTGGTTTCTCAAACAGTCAACAGAGTACACCATGGTCTCCCTTGATGAGGTCACACTGCAGGGAAACATGATATGATAACCAGTTTATCAGGCTGTGCTATGTGGATGTCATAAAAAGACCCCAACATCTATTAATAGTAGGCTAAGCAAGGACATTGAATCCAAATGTGTACAAGTGTGAAGGGGAGACAGACTTAAGTGACTGACCTTAGACTACCCCCTACTGCCTCCAAACCACGACAGATTTTAAAGGCAGAAGCTCCTTTGGTAGTCTGCAAAATTAAAATAAATTAAAATAATTTAAAAAAGACTGAAACACAAGATTAACACATCCCCCCAGGATGTTGGTGGGGTAAGATTGTGAAACCAAAAAGATAAGGATTGGGATGCTTTGAGACAAATGCTGCAATAAGAACTGAGTCACCCATCATGATTGTTTTCATAAAGACGGCTTAATCTGTATTCAACCCATCCTACTCTATAGAAGCAGTAAGTAGCTGCAGTACCTAGGGAGCAGTTAGGGTTCAGTGTCTTGCTTAAGGACACTTCGAGACGTTTCCTGCAGGGGCAGGGGATTGAACCACCAATCTCCAATTTATAATTACAAGATGACCCCCTACCTCCTGAGCTACGCTGCCCTTACATTACATTACATAATCACATTACTACATTACAACATTATTAAAACTATCCGATATCTGACTGCTGCTCCTGTGGAACAATCTTGAGATCTGCTTACCTGCCGGTCAAGACATAAAGCAGTCCAAAAGGGGCCCATAGAGGGGTGCCCCGTTGGCTCACCTGGTGGAGTATATACCACATAAGGCTGGTCCTTACAGTAGTGGCCTGTGTTCAACTCGATTCTGGCCCTTTCCTGCATGTTATCCCATTTCTCTTCCCTGCTTTTCCTGTGCATCTATCAATTATCTGATCAAATAATGGCAGAAAATGACCACAAAAATGGTGGCTCACATGAGACAACTGCACAGCATCCACATAACTAAATGTCATCCAAGTGCGCTGTGAACGAAGCTTTGAATAGGGAGCAAATTTCCAATGCAATGGTTCAAAAAAGGTTGAAAGCTTTGGAAAGCTTTATTTCACCATCACCAGACTATCATAAACATAATTAAAGGTAGATATTGAAGAAATGAGCACTGAGGAGCTGCCCCTTTGAAAAATGCATCACATTCAGAAATCTAGCATACATTACCAGGTTGGCTGCCAACCGTAGCATATGAGAGACACCCTGATTCTCTGCTGTCTCATAGCGACTCCCAGCTTTCACGAATATACCAACAGTGGACAAAGGTGAGTAGTTCTCCACGGATGCTATCACCAGACCATTTGGAAGCTTGGATACCTGAGATAGCAAAAAATCAGGAAATTTGGGAATTATTCAAGCTTGAGAACCTTCATACTTTAAAAGCAAAATGAAAGTATGTCCAAGGCTTTACATCGATGAATATAAAGCTACAATTGCTATAGTGTAGTCTGGAGTAAGACCTACCTGCACATCCTGAGTGGTGAGGGGAGCAGTAGTGGCTTCTTTGTGGCCTGCATAAGCCTCAGTTAGAGCCTCACTTCTCCTTGCAGCAGCATAACTTCGTTTCTGTGATGGGGGGAGTTGGACTAAATTAAAGCTGAAGGGGGGAATGGCAGCTGTCATAATGTTAGTGTGGGTCGATTTACACCACTCTAAATGTTCTGGATTATTGGGCATTGTGTAAATGGGTAAATATTAACTGTGTGCTGCATGTGGTGCTGGAAAGGACATGTTGGAATTTGTGTATACATTTAATGAAGTATGTGTCAGTTGGGGTTCAGTTCCGGTTAACTACAACTGATGTTATGAATGAAGCCTTCCTTTGTCCACTATAGAAAACATGCACTCAATATACAATATGTAGCTGTATATCAAATGTAGAGCACACATGTGAATCAAAAGATGTTTGTGGTATAAAAAATAATTTCCTGTTGCCTGTAGGTGGTGCTACACAAGTGTGTAATGAATACAGAAATAAATTTAATGGAGGATGCCAGATATTGATGTACATTTTCATGAATATTGAGTGTTGTGTGAAGTAGTTACAAATCCCTTCCTGTGTCCATTATGTAGCACAGGGGAACACCCACTAGTTATATACCACATTGCTGTTTATCATGTGTAAAACCCTCTATGTGTAAAACGCTCTATGTTAGGGGAACAGTGTCTTGCTCAAGGGCGCTTTGACAGGCTTCTCTACAGGTGCCAGGATCGAAGCTGTAACCTTCCAGTCACAGACAACCGCTCTACCCACTGAGCAATGATTAATTAATAACTAGCTTTGTTTTACAGTTTAATAGTTTAATAGTTAATTTAATGTCATTTAAAAAAGAGGAATCCCCACAAATACAATAGAGTATTCTTTACACTTGGTGCCTGGATATTGCCTCCCTCATTTCCCCTGCAAAAACTCATTCATTTATCCTGAGAGTTAAGTTATGAATGGACATATGAGAGGGAAGTGCCTTATTAAATGCTTAACCTTTTCCTGTAAATAAGGTCAAGTTCTTAATGAACAGTTTGTTTCAAGGGGTGGAAATGAAAGGGACTGAGGCAAATTTGTGATAATGGATTATACACATAAACCGACTTGACTGTATGGGGAAGGAGGCTCAGACCTCTTGTTAATGTGTGAACTCTAACGCAGATGAGACTGAGCAGGATAACCTGGAGTGTCCTTTTTGTTGACCATAGCTTTTACCAAGGTAGAAGATAAAAAAGGAGAATATGTCAAATATTGTCAATTAAACACTATTTTGTTGACAACATATATGTATCATTATGTTTTTCGTCATCACGCCAAAGAAAAGATAAACACATTATTCTGGTGACTTGCCACCTATACATAAGAAAAGAAACAGTGAAACGACAAAGTCTGGGGATGCTTAGTAGGACATAAAAAGGCAGGTCATCTGACTGAGAATGTCTCGTCCGTGGCAATGTGACAGAGTTATGAGGACTGAAAAAGACAGTTTATTGTTCAACCCAATGTTTCTTTCGTATGACCTTCAGGGTGCACAAGATGACTGACACCGAGCTACATGTCAAAACACTATAAGAAAGTCAACTTGAGAGGCTCAAGTGTCTAGCTCACTATCAAATAAGCTTTCCTTGAGTTACTTAACTAGACATGTCGTAATGGTTCACGGTTGACTTCCTTGCCTACCGTGTCTTCAACTAAGGCTAGCCAGCGAACCAACGTTACTTCAATCGAACATTACACACCTAGCAAGCCAATTAGCCGCGCAGCACGTACGCTAGCAACTAAGCTACCGTAATTCGTAGGTTCACCTTCAAATGACACCACGAAGTCCAGCGTGCAAAAATTGCATCCAGCTAGTTTCATGGTTCATATGGCGCAGAGAAATTGTAAGACTCACGGAGAGATGGTTTAGAGAACGGATTCCTCTCATGACTCCCGAGTCTTTCCTTCAACCGGTACGAAGAGACGGATGTGGTCAATTTGACGTACTTCCCATAATCCTTCATCCCAAAATAATTTACTAGTCAAGATGCCTCTCAGTACAAACTCTTAAATTGAAATTTCACAACAGTATTATTTTTTTAAACTTATTTATATGAGGTAAAGACATGAAAAAGACGTCAAACCCTTCAGTGGTAATGTCCAATAACACCTGTCAACAGAATTGGAATACCCGAAAGAGAATAAAAACGCCGTAATAAAATGTTCATTCATTATATTTCACCAGAAAGCTCACAAAAGTCTAAATACCAATGGCTTAATTTTATAAAATCACATGTCAGTATTTTCTGGTCCTTGCACAAAGCGTACCGATGTGTCCTTGAGCAAGACAAGAGGTGTTTAGGCCAATGAATGCTGGGATAAACTCCAGCGTAACTCCACGACCCGAATTTGGATGAATGGTTACCAATGGATAGATGGACATTAAAACAAACACAAATAAGATTTAGAACAAATATTCAGTCAGCTCAAACTGTGTCAATTAATATGTCAAAAAGTATATAATCTCCGGTGCGCTTAGTGATGACGTCACCCAGCCTGTTTCCGTCCTTCTTTCAAAACGTGTCTCTGTATTTGCAAAACGTTTGCTGTACGACTGAACTTGATCAGAAGGAACTACACGGTGGAAAGTTACTCTTTTTGTCCTCAGTGAAGCAAAAGCCGAGAGGACACACAGATAAGAAGTCTCCGACGTTGTACACGATTTGAAATCTGAACAATATGGTGAGTGAATACCGATAGAAACCATCTCATGGTACTTGGCGTTCTGTGTCGGAGTTGCGACACGTGATAAATTAGCCTGCGAGCTAACTCTAGCTCAAATCTATCCACAGCAGCCGTTTTGTCTGGGATATGTACGCTTTGTCACCGGTTATATACTTATGAGTGTCTAATTAAGTAAGTTGATGGATAGTACCCACTGCTTAACCATGTGCTTGGTTGTTTTAAGGAGCTTTTATTTATTCATCCTACGCGACCATAAGAACGCAACTGTTACATTTAAATGCGGGGTATCAAAGCTATTTACTGCTTGATGAAATATTGATTAAGATCGTCAGTAGCTGTCCCCTCACCGCGTCTTGATAGATGTTTAATTATTTGGGTAAGGGAATCACTAAACGGTAAATCGGTTAACCTGGATCAGAAGTTTAGTCAGAAACGTTTCGTCACTCAAACAGGTGACATCTTCAGTCTGAGCTGATTGCAGCATCCCCATCCTTGATATAAACATTCAGTTGCATGCCAATACAATACAATACAATGCAGTCATTTAGCAGACGCTTTTATCCAAAGCGACGTACAAAAAATTTGCCACACAACAAAAGGCTGGTTTCATATGCAAGTTGGTCATTGACTGCACATTCAGTGGTAATGAGTGCTATTAACATAGGATTTGGGGAATTTTGCAATCACAGCATTGTAGGATGACGACAGATGTACTCTCAGGTACCCCCACCTTTGTTCAAGGGTGCTGGTTCTCTTAACATCGCATCTCAGTTGGTTTCAAACCCAAAAACTCACTACGTGAAAAGTTGGTCCAACCCAAGGATTGGGTCCCCTGGCACAGAGTAATGTAGTGTACGCTGTTAAATGCCCGATGTACTGTAGTGACTTATACATCGGGGATACCAAACAGACACTGACCAGGAGGATGGTACAACACAGCAGAGCCAACACATTAGGCCAGGGCTTGGATGAGGATGTTCAGATCCTTGATAGGGAGGGATGCTGGTTTGTAAGGGATGTTAAGGAGGCAGTCTATGTTGAGAGGGAATGACCATCCTTGAACAGGAGTGGGGGGCTGAGAGTACATCTGTCATCATCCTACAAATTGCAAATATTCCCAATCTTTTTCAAAGTACTCATTGCCACTGAATATGCAGTCATGTCCATTTCACATAGATGGCCTCTTTGACTGTTTAAACCAGTGTTCGCCCTTATGAAGGATGTGCACTTTCTCACCCTTTAAAGAGTGGTCACTGGACTGCAGAGTCCTGACCTGATGTGCTAGGTCCCCAGTGTTGTGTCATCCTTTTGGCCAGTGTATTTGGTTTCACCAAACTACAAGTCAAGGCAATCCTCCCGGCACTTAACAGCAAATGCTATATGTTGCTGTTTGTGCTGGGGGACCCGGTCCTTGTACACATTTCTGGCCAAATCCGTTTTACAAGTCATGATTAGCCCCTATGTTTTGGGGGTGGACACGAACCAAGATGGAGCATGGGGGATTAAGGCTGGATGCCCTTCCTGACACCCTGGGGTGGGGTTGAACCCACGTCTGGCTTTTCATTTCCTGACATGCAAGCTCTACAGTCGAGCTTCTGCAGCTTCAATAATTCCTATGAATTGTACCTGAACAACATCCCTGTTTGCTGTAGTTTAATTTTAAAGTGATCCTTGCATAATTCTTATTCTTTAATAGTGATTTCAGCTAATCTGTATCAAAAGTGACAGTAACCCAGGAGCACAATTTCAGTATTTTTGGATGAATTCCGCTCACTTTTAGATATTTCTCTTTATTTCTGTTTTCATCTTTCAGGCTGATCCTGAAGTCAACCCAAAGGCCTATCCTTTGGCAGATGCCACTCTGATCAAAACCATCCTGGACCTAGTTCAGCAAGCTGCCAATTACAAGCAGCTCAGGAAAGGTGCCAATGAAGGTAAACTCAAGTACACGTTTTTAGTCATACAGACATAACTAGCACAGACTAGATCTGGGCCCCAAGGCCTGTTTAACAAATAAAGGTTAGTGGTTTGACAAGATAACTTTTGGCTTAGGCCTGGGCTTTTTGTATGGATTAAAAGGGGAATATTACAATTGTAACCTGTACTGTGTTGATTCTTTACAGAACTGTCAAGTCAATTTTATTTGTACACCTGTAGCTATAAAATTTAGTGAATATGAGGCCATCAATTAATTAATAAAAATACTTATATAAGATTAAAATAAAATAATTGTAAGGAAGTAAAAATATATTGGACATTTTGTGGTTGTACTAAATTAGGAAATGATTGCATTAAAGAGTTGTGGTTTACTCCTTTGTGTCTTCCACAGCCACCAAAACGTTGAACCGTGGTATTGCTGAGTTCATCGTGATGGCTGCTGACGCTGAACCCCTCGAGATCATCCTCCATTTACCTCTGCTCTGTGAGGATAAGAATGTCCCATACGTGTTTGTCCGCTCCAAGCAGGCTCTTGGGCGTGCCTGTGGCGTGTCCCGTCCCGTCATAGCTACCTCGGTCACCATAAAGGAAGGTTCGCAGCTCAAGCCTCAGATACAGTCAGTGCAAATGGCTATTGAGAGGCTGCTGGTGTAAACCCAGGCTCATAACTTTTGATTGAAGAAGTTCCCATTTATATATAGATATTGAACTTTTTTTTAAATTCTTCTTTGTCATATTCTTGATCAGTGGTCACAAATATACATGCTGATCCATCAAACCCGATGTATCAAATTTCACTGATATTAGATGTTAAATAGAAATTTAATGAAAAAGAAAAGGAACGCGTGTCACTAATGTGAAATTTTGATTTAACTGCTTGACTGTAGAATGGCAACCGCAGATCTTTTTTTTCTTAACTACTGTTTTTTTAGGGCAGGGGAAGGTTATTTTTGTTTTGGTGTTGGTGGTGATTAACCCTGGTAGTAGGAGTTATATGTACTATGGAAGATTTTCAACCTTTAAAGTATGTGTTCCATGCAGGCTTGGGCCTGATTGCATATAATGTCTTGAGACCTTTGTCTTTTCCCTTTCTCTCCTCATCCTGTGTATCTCATTTCCTGTCTATTAAAGGCTGATATTTCGAAGAAAAAAAGAATTTTTTTTGTCTTAAGGTGCTATGTAACAATCGGTAATCAAAATGCATTTGTGGTCTACTGACTAGTTCTATTTTTTGTGAGACAGAAGCTAGAATCTGTTAATTTTTCATTGTACATATAAACAATGAAATATGTTCTCTGGATTTAACCCACCCTATTGTAAAGTGGCAGTGAGCAGCTGCATTACCCAGGTACCAACTCCAGTTCTTCCTATTATCTTGCTCACTGCTCCTATACAATAGGATGGGTTACAGAGAAATGTAATTTTATGTATGTACGATGACAAATTAATAAAGCTTTTCTTACAAGTTCAAGAGCCTAACAGTTTGAAAAAAACCAGGATTCATGCAGTAGGAATTAAAATATCTTTATTTATTAAGTTATAAATTGAACAGTCTCACAATTGAATAAGGCAGTAAAAGTAGCCTCAAAATATTGGTCAACATGCCCTTTTCCAATAAAGTTAGCGTGATCAATTCTTGAAGGTATATTTTTACAAGTCCCCGCGTGGGAGTGAACACCGACATAGATGGATACCCTGAAAGTAAGCAGAGCGACGAACAAACAAATTGTCCTTCTATAACTAATTTGAAAGGGAAGTTAAAACCAATAAGAAAATACATATATCACCTGTGACTGAGAAAACTGAGGCAGAATTCGATGCTTCGTACTTAGATCACATTCCCAGATGAGTGCACTTACCTTGAAGACTGAAGGATGCCAATACAATACGGTGGCATGAGAACTCCTGCCCCCCACAGCAGAGAGTCAAGTCACAATAGTTCTTAGTGAGCCGCAGACTGTTCAGGCCCTGCAAAACCTTGTTGGGTGCGTTGCCTCCACAAACATAAGTCTTCTCCCCATGCTTAGACTGGAGCCACAATGGCAAATTATTGTTGCTTGGAATCATTTCAGCTATGTTTCGCTCGGCGAGCTTGTATAGGTTGACAAAAGCCAGGCTTGAAATTGCAATTTTGCTTCAAGAAAGATTGGACATGCCACACATTGGATTTCAAAATTGCTTCTGATAACGTTATATGGCGGGAATCGAAGTGGAAACATATGGAGGGGGCGTAGATCACGGGAAAGTAGACAAAATAGGGAGACTGCTTACTCATGACAGTAAAGACGGACCTCATTAGTAATCAGCCTCAGGTGAGCCAAATTAATAATATGCGCTTTAGTACCTCAGTGAGCAATGACCTGCACAAGTACGGGCTATTGCATGCCAGGTAACAACCCATTCGTCCTCTGGCTGAGGTACCCGTAAAAGTGGACTTGTTTCCAAAACCGTTTACGGCTATGCAATTGGTCAATGGGAAATCGGGTGATTGTGGATGCAGGCCTAATAGGATGGGGTTACTGTTCTCCCAGCAGCAGCTCAAGTTCACCAAAATGTCGCCAATCTAAGCAGTAAGGAAGCCGTCTTGTGGGAAGGTTTGCTTCAGAGAAACATAGTTTCCCTCTAAGTTTCCTACTATCAAGGGGAGGTAGAGTGATCCTCTTGTAATCAGAGACTGATGATTTGATCTCTGCCCCAGCAGAAAGTGAATCAAGGTGTCCTTGAGCAAGACACTGAACCTCTAAATGCTCCCCGAGTACTGCGCAGTGGCTGCGCTCACTGCTTCTATGCAACAGGATGGGTTAAATAGAGCAAATTCCACCAGCCTTGGTTGTATGGCAAATAAATACAACACTGATGCACCATCAGTAATATAAAAGAAATCCTAAGGAGAGATGGACCCAGCTCCTGTGGTTCCAGTATTTCCAGGATCTTCCTTGAAATCATGTCTGCTGACATACAAGTAAATCCAGATTTCCATTGGAAGTGATAAAGAAGGACAGTATTAGCAACAAGTATATTAGAGGGACAGGTCTGTTTGGATGGGTTGGAGACAAAGCAAGAGGCAAGATTTGGACCTGTGGAGGAGAGCTGCTATTGCTACTAGTTTCTGAGTTACCGAACATAATTTCATTGTATGCCCACAAAGACAATAATGCGTCTCAATCAATCAGAGAGTGCGCCAAGTAGCACTTTGGAGACAGCAACCCCTGTAGCATGTGGAGAGGCAGTGGAGCCATGACAGGTTACAAGATTCGCAAGTCCCAGATCAGCCTGGATGTCAAACCCTTAACACCCTCAACCAGATCTTAGCATACGTTGACAACCACAAAAGCAGAGTAACAACTCAAATGGTACCAGCAAAGAAGATCTTCATTTTAAGATCTTCATTTTAAGATTTATTGACTTATTTTGTCTTATGAATCATGAAGAAAGTGTTGATCAGCATTTTGAACACTAAATATCTCGAAATTAAAGCCTCTTATTACAAATTACATTTGAATTTTTTGCAGGTCTGTTGAATACCAATTACATAATGCCCAAAATGAATTGAAATATGTAGTTAAAATACAAGAAACAGAGATATTACCCATTTCTGGGTAAGTAAAATACAAAAATATACTTAACATGTAACAGGCAGTGTAGACATTTAGTATTTTTTTAAATTTATAAATCACTATTAGTTAATTCTTTACAATAGCAAGCTCATAATAGCTCACTTCGCAATAGGATTCTGTGGCCCCATCTTTTGATAGAGCAAAATAGTGATTATTTTTTAAGCTTACAGGCAAATTTCACAGCTAAACAAGTCCCAGATAAATATAATCACAAGGAAACAATACAAAAATACTTCTTTTGGCTGGGAAAATTGTGGATCACAGATATGCAGTGTGCCGACATCCCTAACAAGACCCTGACCACTTTCACATACAAAACAGACCAAAGAAAGATTTCACCAGTGGACGAGTCATTCATAAATCACAGTAACCATGGATTCATGTGGGTAGATAGATTCAGCTGCTGCCACAGCGATACGTTACCCATGTAAACAGACCTAACAAGCTGCCAGTGGATAAAATGTGCCTATGGTAACAGGGAGATTATATTTCAGAGCCCTCAGAAAATATTGATTCACCCAAACCAGGTGTGAGATGGCACCCCTAATCAACAATCTGGTGCCTGGTTCTTTCTCCTAGAAGCACTGATTTCTCAACTGCCATCCTATAAGACAGCAAAAGTGGCCTCGAAAAGTTGGTCAGGATGTGTTTTCAAAAAACTCCCACCCAAAAGCTTTCTGTCCATTTTTCCCTCAGTTTAATATAATTGTGTCAACAGGTGTGCCAGGGCAGCTACCCATGTGGGCATCCTTCCTCAGTTGGAGGGAGACACAGCTAAGCCAGCTGCGACTGGTGGGCATCTCCCCAACTAGCTCCCATGTGTCGGTCTCATCACAGTACCGCTCAATGGTATCATGGTACCTGAAGGAAAAGAGAAGATCCAAATAGGAAATCTTCATAACCCATTCAGTTAAAATGACCAGTTCGCTTATTTTGAACCCAATTTAAAAGCATCTTGGGGTATCATTTAAAATCTGGTTTCTTAAAAGTCACTGACTGCTTTGGTATTAGAAAAAATCCCCAGCTTGCTGAATCTTTTTGAGTTTCAGTATAGTCCAATACAGCAATTGTTTAAGCTTTCAAAATCCATTACTTTATTTCCTGGACTACAAGTTGAACTGGATTACTATTCAGAGTCAACAAAAAACAAGTTAGGAGGAAAAACATATACATTGCTTTGGTGTATAATTTACATTTATATGGTGGCACCATAGAAATCAACCTACCAGGATGGTCCGAGTCACAGCGGACATTTGAACCGCTGCTATTGTAAAGAAGACTGTTGAAGCTGGATAACGTCCTCATAAAACGACTAGTGAAAAATTATTGTCTTTTTTTGGTAAAAGTCAAGCACTCACAGAAATGAGGTTTTGCGGTCATGACCAAATGAGCAGTAGAGTACTACTACAAAAAAAATACATCTAACAATTGCCATTTTCTATTGAACTATTCAAATGACCACGGTTAAAACGGTTCAATTTCCATTCTACTCTTAATTTCTGTGTAATGCAGACCAACATACTAATTAATACTAATGAATGTTTAAATCTGCCTTTATCATAGCACTGAGATTGGGGTTTCTAGTTTCATGCTTTGGACAGTAGTTAGGCTGCTAATGAGCAGAACGTGATCTGGTTTGTCAAACAATGAAAACACTTTGGGGGGCTAAAGTGGAAAGGTTTTCTAAAACCTTGTCCCTATGTACTTGTACGTCGCTCTGGATAACAGCATCTGCCAAATGCCTGTAATGTAAAACCACTTTAAATAAACCAAGGTCGTCCTGCAAGCATTCACTTTTTCAAAAGGAGATATTATGATTTTTGAAAACTTAACTGCACCAATGGGACCATTTTAGAGCCTGACAAGGAGATTCAGCAAAGTTTTTTAATCCTGAATCGATGAATAAAGTTTTTGTCTGCATAACTCCTAATGATGCCTGATGACATTTTTAAGAGGTTTGATTTCAAAAGCAGTGCACTTTCATTTTAAAAAAAAACTCCTTGGATGTGAAAGTCATTGCTTTTGGCATTTTTTTTTCTAAGTCAGCTGCTTACCTGTCCCAGCCTTCCTCTCCTCCCAGGACATAGATTTTTCCATCTACTACAGCTACACCTGGCCGGTATCGTCTTTCCTTCATAGGAGCACACATTGTCCACTGGTTGGTCTTGGGGTTGTAACACTCCACCTTGTCAGTGTTCTCTGTTGACGCATGCCAGCCACCTTTAAGAGGAGGGGGATACAGCGGACAATAATAACTAAGTCATTAGCAGTGTTGTTCCATAAGTAGAATGTTTAATGTACTTGCTGATCGGTGGGGGGGGCATATATTATGTTAGACTACGGTGGATTAGACAATGATGTTTTAGGCAGAAGATGATGTAGAATCATGTGATAAAAAAAGTTGAAATTACCTATAACATAAATCTTTCCTTTCAGAGTACATGCAGCTGAACCAGAGCGGGCAATCTGCATGGGGGCCACCTCTGTCCATAAATAGGTTTTAGGGTTGTACACTTGGGTCAAATCTGTGCCATCACCATCCTCCAAAACAGCTCCACCTAGGCCCCCCACATTGTGATTGGTTGACAGAATAGAAATGCACACAACAAAAACATGCCAGGTAGGTAGTGCTAAAGAATTATAATGTGCTGTCAATTATGTTTGACCAATATCCTTTTAACAAAAAAAAGAAACACAACCTCAAATATTCCTGTTTGACATTCATGCATACAACCCCTTTAGTTGATACCGGTAACATAGAGGAGTCCATCAAGGGCTACCACGGCCGGACTAGTGACCGCCATCTTGACAGATTCCATGACCTGCCAAGTATTTGTGTGGGGGTCGTAGCACTCCACTGAATCCAGGCGAGAGCACCCCTCCCATCCACCCACTGCAAATACGTAGCCATCAAGCATCACCAGGCCTGCAGAAAAACAAGGCAACAGGAAAAGAACCCAATCAGACTGTTCAAGAGCAAAACCATTGACAGTCATTCAATAACAAGGTTGGTTGAGTGTAAACCGAATGACAAAGTATATGCTACATTAAAGAAACGACATATGATTATCACAGAAAGTTTAATCACTTCATCTGGACACAACATTTATTGAGAGAAATGTTTCATCACTCATCTAAATTACCCTTTCAGTCTCAACACCCTTACAAACAAAATAGCCGCATAACAACCAAAAATTGATTTTCAAGCAGTTAAAATGGCCATGTGTACTACTGACAGAGGAGGATGGGGAATAGTTGAAATCACAGGATTGTAAGATGACAGATGCACTTTTTATTCATTTTCCCATTAAAGAATGGTTGTTCCTTCTTCACCTAGATGGCCTCTATGATACACCATTCAAATAAGTGTTCCTCTCTATCATGGTCATGTACATCCTCATACTTGAAGAGTGGCCACTAACCTGTAGATGAGTGTAGATTGCAAACTCCTGGCCTGACATGTAAGCTCGCCTGTGTCGTCCCATCCTCTTGGCCAGTGTCTATTTGGTTTCCCTAATATTAAAGTCACGACAACCTCCTGACACTTAACAGCATACACTATATTGCTTTGTTTTTGGCTGGGGATCCGATCCTTGGTGTGGATCAATTTCTAGGACAGTATGTTTTAAGCAACTGAGACAGGGTGTTTGGAAGATTCAAAATTCAAGATATTTATTGTCCCTCTGGTTCTACAAGTACATTCACTTGAGATTGGGAGCCTGGGTGTATAGACTAGAGACTAGGCAGCTTACATAATTTGTGATAATGAGCTATAAAAATATGGAACCATGAATGGTTTATCCTCAGGCAGCTGTTGTCATCCTCTCTTTGATTGGCTATTGCACTATCTGGGCATCTTCCTGCCTTTTACAAATGCCAGTTAGGATAACCACACATAACCAGTTGTCATCTTACAATGCTGTGAATGCAAATATTCCCCGGTCCTCTGTGAATAGCACACTTGCCATTGCAACTCTAGTTAACTGTCATGGCAATTTGCATATCAAACCAATCATTTTCTATCATTACACCATTATTGTTTATAAGGGTGGGGATGCCTCCAGTCAGATGAGACTGAAGAGTTCACTTAGACAAGTGATGAGATTAATCTCAATGGAAAATGTGTACAGATGAACTGATTCAGCTTCCTTCAACTGAGATGCCCTTACCTGTATTATTAAGTATGGATAAAGACATATGTTTATATTCTCACCCAATTCAGAGCGAGCTACATTCATTGGAGCCATTTCTATCCATGAGTCAAAGCAGGGGTCATATCGCCACATCTCCCGGCTAGCTGAGCCATCAGGAAATTCCCCTCCAGCCAAATAAAGAGTAGAGCCTATAGATGGGAGAGGGGCAGCATTAAAACAAAATGGAATCAAACAGATGGTTTGAATCAAACGATAATCTTATCAAATATCAACATCAGCCATAGCTTCTACAGGGGACTATTCATTTGCTCTACAGCATCTCAATTCAGAGGGGGTTAATATTTGGATCAAAAATCTATTATTTGAATTTGTTGGTCTTTAATCCAAATTACTTCAATATCAGTGTCTCACCTGAAACAACGAGGCCATGTTTGCTAACAGCAAAAGGTAGGCACGCCAGATTCTTCCACTGATTAGTTATTGGGTCGAAGCTCTCAACGCTGCGAAGCACCACCTTATCATCCTCTCCTCCCACTGTCACGATCACTTCAGCTGTCCCTGTTGCCATAGAAACAAGAGAGAGGATAGAGTCGTGAGCCAAAGGTACACGGCGATTTCAAAGAGGCATTAACTTCATTAAATTAAATAAAAGACAAGCATGCTGGTCAGTGGATGCAACACCCCCCCCATAAGTCTGGCCTATCTAATACACGAGACAAGATTTCAATACACAGTCTTAAGGCATATGAGAAGCCATGATGGCACAAGCTAACTGGATGGAAAAAAATACAGCACAGTAACCATTTAAGAAGACTAACACGTCAATAACCAATGCCTTCGATAAATAAAAACGTTCATGACTTCCCCTCGGTTTTAGCCCAACAATTTTAATGACTTGAATCAGCTAATCCAAAGGCAGATACCTGTATGTATGTATATCTATATCAGACACTTACAACAAAATACTAAATCTTTAACCAAAAAATGTTTACAACCATATGTGAGCAAGACATCAATGAAAACTATAATGAGAAAAAATAATATTTGAATCAGATCATCTGGACATCCATCCATACACCACTTATCCAACATTGGATCAAGGAGGACCTGGAGCTTATCTCTGTTCTCATTGGGTGAAAGGTGAAAAAACACCCAGGACAGATCACCAGTCCATCACAGGGTAGAGCAGTTAGGAAAACGGTTTCTTGGTCAAAGTGTCTTTGACAAGGACATTTCTCTGCTGGTGCCGAGATCCAACCTGCAACCTTCTGATAGCCAAATGACCCCTCTACCCACTGAGGTATGCCTGCCCTCATCTGGAAATATTAATACGTATTCTAAGATAATCTGATTGAAATTATTTTGATTTTTTTGACTAGTTGGACTATTGAACATGAAAAAAGATAACATAAGAAAACCTAGTCTAAATATTAACTTGAAGAGTCAACATAAAAAAGTCAGCTAATGTATATTAAAGAAACTATAGTGAACTCCTTTCCATGAGCCTCTAGATGTCTGTGGATGCATCAAGATTCAGTGCAAGTACATGTGGGTTTACCAGTAGACCTGCGTGGCCGTGCCCTATGGCAGTAGAGCTCCCCACGGCGATCCTTAAGTAGGAGGTAGTCCTTTGCCTCAGAAATTAGCCTTTGGCACCCTGGATTCTCCTTCACAACATCCAGAGACTCAATCACATCATGGAGGTAGTAGGGGCTTACAAGAGGCAAACGTATATGCTCCAAAACCTTAATGAATGCACAAAAGAACAAGCTATTTTTAGGGTTCCCATTCAATTCATAGGCAAAAGAAACAGTGGATATTGTAACAACCATGCACATAAGGTAAACGGACAACTCATTTTTTTCAACAGTGGTTTTCCAGTCTAGTTACCACTCAAAGTGCTTTACAATGAATGCCTCATATTTACTTGAGCATGGGGGAATAAGGCCAGATGCCTGATGTGTATGACAGGGTGGCTTATTGCTGTAAAGCCCTCTGAGGCAAATTCCTTATTTTTAATATTGGGCAACACAAAAGTGACTTGACTACAGCTGAGGTAATGTCCTCACATTCTATGTTGTACTGACAGTTTATTCTATAATTTCTTAGGGTAAAATACATCATTAAGACATGTTTATTTTTGGTGGTGTGAACAAACCACTGAGTGCAGCGTTTGACAACTGTGGTGTATTTCTCCAAGTTCTTAAGGAGTGACAGGTGCTTACAAGCTACTTTATGATATACACCAAAACCCTTAAATATACACTTCTACAGCATATGGCTGAAATAACCTACACAAGCCAAGTATAGCCATATCCAATGTTTGCAAACCTACAATGAAATATATGCAGAAATATCAAGACAAGCAATCTACCCTATGGAAAAACATCGATTTTAAGTAGCCCCCTTCAAGAAATTAACAGCTCTGAAACATGCAGGTTGTGAAAATCCAACCATTTCTGACCTTTTCAAAGCTCTGTTTGCGGGAATCACATTTGTTTAGCCATAACATGGCGGCCTCAAACACCATCTCCTCTTTGGGCACATTGAGATGGTCACTGGCAATAATCTCAGTCAGCTTGTGTGAACATAAAGACAGAAACTCCTCCTAGTAACAAAATTACAATAATAATCAGAACAGGCCTAACACAGCAGACTGCGAATGAGACTAATAGATCTGGTTCCATACATTCCTGAAGACTTAATTTGTCCTGGGAGTAAGTTATTCCCATGGACTGATAGACAATATTTAATATATATATATATGGATCTGTTATTCAGGCACCTGCTGGTAGACACTGCTGAAGTGCTCAAGAATGTAGTCCAGGCTGCGTCGTTCCAGTATCTTACAGGAATGAGCCTCAGCAAAGCAGTGTATCCCCACACAATTCATTTCATCCATTTGACGTTCCATGAATTGACAACAGGCTTCTCGGACTGCCATAACATCAAGCAGGTTAGCAGCTGCTAGCAGGGCCTAAACCAAGTTAGAGAGGGCTTGAGTGCAGCTCTTCAGTGAAGCAAGAAACAATGAAGAAAGACAATATTGACAGCTGACAGACATCACCTGAACATTCGCTTTTGAGATGAAGACCTCTGATGTGTACGCGTAGCTCACCAGCATGCCAACCATCTGAGGCTCTACTCCATTGATGGCAACTCGTTCCTGTCTGGACTCTATCAAGTCAGTGGAGAACATTGCCTGGCAACATTCAAGAGAGGACACAAACGCACAGTTCATGCTCACACCATTGATTTCTAAAGTTCTCTTACAATGTGGTGTCCTTTTAACAGCCAATTTTAAATGACGGTAAAAGCAAACGAGAACACTTATATGGACTCTCAACTGTGTCTTTGAAAGGTGAGGCAAAATTCTACAGTTAAGAGTTCAACATATGCCAACTTGGGAGGCTGAGATGTGTGCATCTACCTGAAAGTAAGAGCTGAAGGATGCTAGTACAATACGATGGCATGGGAACTCCTGGCCCCCACAGCATAGGGTCACATCACAAAATGCGTTGTTGAGTCGCAGACTGTTCAGGCCCTGCAAAACCGTGTTGGGATGCCTTGTCTCCACAAACAGATAGTCCTCACTTCCTGCAGAGACCGATGGCACGTTAACGACATCCTCCCGAAGTGATTGAGTTGTTGGCGATGGCAAATTGGCGCTGCCTGGAATAATTTCAGCCATATCTCACTTTACTTTGAGAGTCTGTGTGGGTCCGCAAAGGGAGAAACCGTCAAAATTAATAACGAAAGTCTCCACATCGAAAAGTCCTCTTCAGGTTCGCCTACTGTAAACAATGTGAACACAAGGCACGGCTTGTGAATGTCAACGTTTTTTTTTTTAAACAGGTAGTAATGGAAGGACAGTAATAGCAGTTGTAAAAGCAAGCAATTGTGACGAACAAATGGTTTTGAATGCAAATGAACGAAGCGATAGCTGTGAACTTTGTGAAATTCTCACCCAGATGGAGATGTGTGTCTGCGGAGATTCTCCTGGCTAATATTAGCTCGTTAGATACTAATTATCTCCAAACTAAGGCTGCTTAACACAGATGAAGTGTCGGTCGTTCTTGGCAGCACAGAAATCTGCCTCTCCAACGATGTCTACTCGAGTACCAAGGTACTGTCCTTCCACGCAAGCACATTTTAGGATAAACTGCTAGGTTAGAATGTGTAATAACTAATCATACTGCCTGATCCTTGTCATTATCGTGTTCAACGCACACACCTAAGCGTCAGGACGTTAAAAGCATCTCAATTTAAGGTCCTCCCCCCCAAAAAAATACTCCTCCTGCCACCCACGATTGGTCTATTCTGACGTCAATCACACATTTCTTTGTCAGCAGCCGCCTCTGGTTTTTCAGCAGGGACATTTTAGAGGTAAAATAAAAGTCTGTGCCACCCAGATAAATATGTTTTACAAATTATGAAGTATTGTGAATTTATTTTCCATCAAATTAACAAAATTGTGGAAAAACACATTTAGCTACTCCTAGTTCTACTTTGCATTAAGAACGCCTTATTTCCGGTCACATGGTGTATGTAAGTGTGTATGAGAGAGAGAGGGCGAGAGAGAGAGAGAGAGAGAGAGAAAGAGCTCAAAATGAAAAAAAAAAAAAAAAAA